>KE504876.1:443151-470532 GCA_000441515.1 Elaeis oleifera | reverse complement strand
CCCCCCCCCCCCCCCTCCCTAACTTTGGTACGGAGGGGCCGCAGAATACCGCCGATCGGCGAACCCATCTGCTTCCGTCCACAGCTTTCTCTCTTTTAATCTTTAAAAAAAAAAGGAGAAGAGATTCGGATGTGAGCCAATCTTTTGGAAAATCGCCTCCCAGTTCTTTGAAACCGTAGATAGTTTTTTTTTTTTGCTGCCCCAGTTTCTTCGGTCAAATGGCCTTGCTTCGAAGTTATGTAAGTTTTCCAGCATCTTGTTACTATTTCTTAATGTTTGTTCCTCTTTTGTTTTTTGATACTTGATCTTGATCTGTTTCGTAGATCGAGGAGAACTGGATTTGAATTTGTTATCTCTTTATGTTTTAGGGTGTTTAGATTGGGATCAGATTTTTCCGCAGATCTAATGTCTCTGTGGTGTTCGTTCTGTTGTCGGATCTTAATCGGGTGATCCGAACAATGTGATGCCCTTGTAGAAGGGTCTTGTTTTTTGGGGGGATTGGATGGAGATGCGATCTTACGATAATAGATTAGCAAAAGAACTCTTTTTAAATACGATTATTGTCGTTCAGTGGATGAGGTTTTTGGTGTTGGAGCATTTTTGATATAGATAGCTTTCTTTAAACGATTGATATGCTTCAAATTTCTATCAGTTGGATACTCGGGATGCTTTTATCTTATTCTGTCGTTGAAAAAGTATCTAGTTCTTCCAACCATGTTTTATCTTTTCTTGTGGTTTCTATTTTCGTTTCTTTAGAAATAGATCTATTTCATGTTAAAATTTTGAAGTGCTGGAACAGTGGGGTGTAGAAATGTCTCATTAGATTTTTATTATAATTTAAGCTATTTTTCTAGATTTTGTTATTTTTATTCTGCAACAACTAGATGATGTATTAGTTTATGTAATGCTAGCATGAAAGGGTACACGCAGTTCCTCTGGCATGTGTATTGGACATGGACTTGTCTCAGTGTTATAGATTTTACCATGGTCCAAGGTTTGCGTATATTGTTGATGAGTCTGGTTAGTACTATATGTTTTCTGTAATCTTATTGTTCGTTGTGGAAATCTTTTTACTGACAGTGGGTAGTCAAATCCAATTCATTTTGTTTTGACTGTCTGCATCATCTCAATTGATGAGTTGAAATGTATCATATACATTAAAATTTTAGACCTACAGGCATCAAAATCTACCAAGTTTTGCATTCATCCATTGATGCTGATGCCATCTGCAAGTTTATGCCATCCAATGATATCAAGTGAAATTAGAATTTAATTATGGTTGAGTTGTTAGATTGTTCGTGTTGCCAACTTTCTCTTAGAGAAGGGGAATTAAATTTTGACATAAGAAAGACAATGAGTCATCTTTGGGAGTCCCCCACATTTTCTTAATAGGTGCTGTTTATCATGTTTATAATCCGAAGTCCATTGAAACATGTCACTTTTTCTTTGCCCAGTTGTCTAATAGATAAAGCAACATGCAATTATACTTCACACTTTGGTATAGAGTCGAAGGAAATATTTCTAAGTAAAGAGGGGATGAATCTGTTCATCATAACTTCCATTAATATAAAATACTAGAGTAAAATGCTCTTTTGGTGTTGGATCAAGGCTCTGGGCTATTCTAAAGGTACCTGCATATGAAACTTAGCAAGGATAAAGGTTTGACGCCTGGGTATGGGTCTGCAAGAAGAAATTTTTAGAGATGAAAAGGTTCTGACACTTCAACATTTACCTGAACACTTGTACTGAGGTCTGCGTAATATAAGCTTTGAGGTTTCTTGAATTAGCAAGAAAATTTGGTTGATTTTGAATCCTAAAGTGGTTTCTTATATTAGTGATAGAAAAAGTGAAGCTTTTACCATTTGTTCTTGGTAACTAGTTTGGAATGAGAGGACTGTACAATTTTTTCAAATGAAAGAAAGACTGGTGATAAGGTTAAACAATTTCTCTATAGCTGTCCATTCGTTTAGTGTTAGGTACATCTCATCAGTAAATCATCTTGTTCTCTTTCATGGAAAAACGGGTTCATGAAATTTGGAAAGCGAGTTGGTTCCCTATTTATGTTTGGATTGCCACTTCATATGTTAGTGCATTGATTCACATGAAGAAAGTTTGGCTCGTCTTTTTGCATAGGCACCACCAAACAAGGGAGTCTTTTGTCTCATTACTTGAGTATTTCCTTAGGGACCTTAGTGTCCAAAAAGGAGCCTATTGGCCCTTCATCTGATTCAAGAGCCTGTTTTGGCTATTCTAGTAGGTGAACTAAGAGTTCACCAAAATCAAGATCTTGATGACTTGGTGATAACTCATGAGCTTTTTGTTCCATTTTCACTATGGAGCAAGTGAAATGGAAGTTGTTAGGACCTATATAGCAAAATCTGCAACAAAGTAGAAATTTAACTCCATTTGTTTAGCAGCCCATATTTGAAATGGAAGTTGTTAGGACCTATATAGCAAGCTTAGATTACCTAAAGCCACTTAATGCTTTACCATAAAGCACTCTATAACATACTTCAGGCAACTTGGACCAACCCAGCTTATTTGGCATGCTTTTGTGAATGCAAGAAGGGATCAATTTGGGACATTCTAGGTCCATTTAGTAGGTAAAATATTCCATATATAAATTTCATCTACATGGGCCATTTACAGTACGCTGCTACATGATTGTTTCAAGAAAACCAGGACAATTCCAAGCCTTTTGGTTATCCATTGACCAAACATGATGCTTTTGAGGCTTATGTTGTGAACTTGAGCTCTTCTTATGCTTATCGGTGAAGAAACATGGACATACAATGCCTACTTCAGGCCCTGATTTGGAGTATGAGAAATAATAAGGCCCATCTAAGATGAAACACCAAAGAAAACGGGCATCTTTCTTTCCCCTAATATTAAGTTACATTATTTTCATGGTAGATTTAAATTCAATACTTGTACGGGAAACCATATAGCTAATAAAGTAATTAAATGGGTGTCTATGGCGGAGTTCCTGCATTATATCTCATTCGTGCCTAATTGGTCTAACCCAACAAGTTTTGGACTAAATAATTGTGTCAAGGCTCTTGTCAATTATTTCGTGGTTGGCTTCATGATACCCTTGTTGCCATTAATTCTGTTAATTACCTTTTTTGTATGGTACCTTTTGGTATTATTGCATGATATTCCAAATTGTTTGGTGTAATTTTCACATGTTAGCTTAGGCATGTTTCTCCTTGATACTATTTACATATATTTAAGCATCATCTTTATTGAGGCTCTCTTACATTTTGTAACAAACACATGTACCATGTAAATCAATTTTAAATCACTTCGTTCTCAGTTTCTACAAGACCCATGGCTTGGAATATACACATTTCTTATTCCCTTATCCATGGCTCTCTCACATATCCATCTTCATTGATATAGTCATATAGCTAATTCTAAGTATATGGTTGGAGGCCAACACCATGGAGCTAGTATCATATAAACTTAGGCTTCTTACCGATAACCAGCATCAAGTGAAGTGGGTACCTAACTTAGGCTTCACAAGTCTTGAGCATTTTGCTGAATCAGCCCAAAATGGGCCAACCTTGGAGTTATAATTCCTAGAGCAACCTTTGGTGGGGCTACTGAAAAATTTGGATATGCTCAACTAAAACAGACCCATTTACATTCTGTTTCAAATCAATTTGGTAACTAACATAGAGTCCATGACTTAGAAGTAGGGCATCCAAGTCATGGTGTCAGATTTACTTTTACTCCCACTTACTCTGCCATATTGTGAGTAGCATATTTTCTCTCCCCTCTGTTGAATTTGTATTTTGCTGTACATGTGTTCAAGCTTGGTGGTTCTAAGGTCTCTAGACTTTGAAGTCCAAGTGAACCAATCAAAAATTGGTCAACCTTAGACATAAGCTCTATAATGCTGTAGTTCCTAAGTCATTAAACCTAGAATAGGCTTTTGACTTGTACCTCCAAGTATAGCTAACTAGGAACTGAGGAGATATTTAGATGAACCAACCCAAAATGGATTTGCCTGGGCTTATGTCAAATAACTATGTGCGTGGCCCAGTGTTGCTATCCCCTTGGAATCTAGTAAACCTTGGACTTGTAACATTCATTGTTATGGCTAACAAAAGAAGTGGTAATCTTGCTTGAGTCTAGTACCTTATATAGCATAGTTGAACTAACTTAAATGAGTCAACCTCAAACTCTTGAACTTGTTCGTTCTAAGTCCTATAGCTAACCTATAACTAAATTTGTAAGAAGCATAGCATCTGTATCTGACACAGGCTTGGAGGCCTAGAATGAGCTTTAGAGCAATGCAATGGAAGAATAAAACTAGCTAAGCAAGTATTAAGCTAATTCTATAGGTAAAGAAAGCATTTAAATTTAGAACTAAAAGCAGGTAGATACTGAGAACATAAGGCTAGCTTAGGATAAGTAGTAGCTCTTTACCTTTCTACCAAGGGCATTTCATCATCTCTAGGATTTGCCAGGCTCCTTTGAGACATGCCTCAATGAAGAACTCCACCAACTGACAATGTCACTATCCCCAAGGCGTGCCAGGATTTGCCTTAGAATCTATGAGAGCTTGTGCAGAATCCACAGTCAAAAAGATTTTAGAGCAACCACGATTATCACGTACCAAAGAAACTAGATTGGGTGAAACTATGGTATATAAGGGTGTATTGCAGGCTATAGGAGCCCTTACATTGATAGGGACAAGTGGGTGCCCTTAAAGGTCGACTAAAACTTGAAAATACAAGATCCAAAATCTACTAATGTTACCCTCATCTTTAGGGCGTTCTAGAAGCAAAATAGATCTATTGAATGACGATGAGGATCTGTCGTCGGATTGGTCAGATGATGGTTTGTCGTCAAATTGGTTCTGATGGTGACTTGGTGACCATCAAATTCATAAGCTTCCTAGTTCTGGTTGGAGTTGGATGCTTCTCCAAACGGCAGTATCTTGCTGTCAGAACATTTTGGATAGTAGAGCAGCTGCTATTGAATCAAGTAGAGTTGTACTTGGATGAGGCCTTTCTGACAGTGAGTTTTTGCCCTCAGATTGTTTTGACCATGAAATTCTGCCGGCATATCTAGTAATGTTCGACTTGAACTGGTCAGTCTCAGAGAGGCCTTTCTGACTGTGAGTTTCTTCTGTTAGGTCATTTTGACAGTGAGTTTATGTTGTCAAATCCTTGTGTTCTGATGCCGGATGCCTTTCGAAGCCAGGTTTTTGCCATCAGATCCAAATTTGACCTTTGGCTTCGGCTTTTGTTTAGGTTGGTCCTTCCTGTTTGGTTTTGATGGTAAGTGTTGTGCTGTTAGTTGGCTTTAGACAGTAGACATCTTGCCATCGGATAGCTTTGGATGGTAGTAATGTTACCATTGGAGGGACAACTTGGTCCATATGTTTTTTGGCTGATCCAGACCTATATTTAGGACTTTGATGCTTTTGATCATAGGATATAGGGCAAATTCGACCATGGTTGCTGGACCATAGGGTCAAGCATCTCCAGCCTGTGTCAGTAACTCTTTGAAACCTGGGTGAAACATTCCATGATATGTTAGCCACCTTACGTTTGATGGATATGAAGCTTAACAGTTATAACTTTAGAGATCCTCAGTCAGCAAATCCCAAATGGATCATTCTCAGGTTGTTAATGTGGAGTATGTCATATCCAACTCAAGATCCTGGGTCAACTGTCCATTGTGTACTCATCTTGGGTTTGTAACTCTTCCAAAATTTGCTCTGGACCTTTTGGTTCCTATTCATGTTTTGCTGCCTGGTTCTGAAACTGGACCAAATTTCTATAATTGGGCCTTATGTGTCTGCTGTTTTATGTCTTACCATGTATAATTATATAATTATTGCTGTCAGGTTGTATGCTCCTGATAGTACCATGTAATAGGTAACTACTGTTTTCATTTTTGTTGGAATTGTCTTCTTTATACCTATTGATATGAGGTTTCCTAGTTTATGCTTGTCCAAACGTGAGGTGATCTTCAGTCTCACAGAAGCGTTATAAAGAAAAGTCTGATCCCATAGGTTGGACACGAGATTTATAAATGAATTAGTAACTCTTCAGTATTGATAATGCTCCTATAGATCTCATAATTTATGCTTTTCCAAACATGAGGTGGTCTTCAGTCCCTCGGAAGTGTCGAAAAAGAAAAGTTCTAATCCCATATGATGGACGCAAGGGATTGACAAATGAATTAGTAACTCTATGGTATTGATAATTCTCCTATAGGTCTCCATTATCACACCAGGAAGTGTGATATCATCACTACCTAAGTAAGTTGGAAATACTCAAGGTCAGGATGTCGTACATTTGCTTTGCAAAAGCCTTAATGTCAGAAGACACTTCTTATGAATTGGTTTAAGCAGTCCTAATCAATTAGGATAACGTTTGGTTTTTTCGGGCCTAAGTGCTTTATGTCTGGGTGTGAGCACTTCAATGAATTTTAGAATACATTTAATTTGGTAAAGGAACTAATCAATTATTCTACTGTTTACTTGCTGGACCCTGATATCATCCACTTAGTGAATCTGATGATACACCCCTTCATAATTTCATAAGCTTGAGCCCTATCAAATAATGAATTGAGTCTGGATTTTGATGTTAGTTATTGGACATGTCTTTAACCATCTTATTATCAATATCACTCTCATTCTGTGTAGTTTAATCTCGTAGAAACTGTATAATCGATGGACATGCAATGGACAAGTCTTTTATGTCCAAAAACCATTTTGTGCTTTTCGAAGTCGAAATTTGCTATTCTACTAAGTACTAACTGATACTTTGGTGTTCTTGAATAGTCCTGGAGCGGTATTATACACCTTATGGAAGTTGAATTTTGCTATCGTACAACTTGATACTTTTTATATTCATAAGAAGTCCTGGAGTGATGTTATACACCTCTAATGATCAGCTCGACCTTTTCAGTCAAATGCATCCTCTGGGATGGGTGTTGCAGACCATTGCAAGGATACATTCTTAGACCTTCAGAGGAAGAAGACGCACCGTTATGTGATTTTCAAAATCGATGAGAAGCAAAAGGAGGTTGTTGTAGAGAAGACTGGAGGTCCAGCTGAGAGCTATGATGATTTCATGGCTTCTCTACCAGAAAATGATTGCCGATATGCCGTCTACGATTTCGACTTTGTGACTGATGAGAACTGTCAGAAAAGCAAGATTTTCTTTATTGCCTGGTAATTCTCTTTGTGCTAGTTCTCCCCTCAGCATGGTATTACCATTGTTGGATAAGGTGTAATGTGTATAAATTTGATTGGGTAAAGAAATATGGTAGTTGTTCTAGTTGTGCGATTTCTGCAGGCTAGGCAATATCTGTCTTGTATTGTAATAGGTGGATGGTTATCTGACATGTTTTGTCATTGGAAATCTCTGTGCGGTTGCGAGCAAGGGTTAAATCCCGTGGGATAGGGATGTCCCACTGCCCCACTCGTCTAAGCAGCAGCCTCGATTGATCATCTCGGTAGGTCCCCTGTCTCTTTTCCTTCTTTCTTTTATTTCTGTCTTTCTTTGTTTCTTTTCTTCGTTCTTTCCTCTTTTTCCTTCTATTGTTCCACCTTTTTCTCTTTATCATTCAATTTTTCCTTTTTGTCATCTTTCTTTCTTCTTTCCTTCCTTTTCTTCCTTCCTTTTTTCCTTTTCTTATTCTTTCTTTTATTTCTTCATTCATTCTTTCCTTTCTTTTTTTTCCTTCTTTTTTCCTTTTTTTAATTTCCTTTTCTGTTTGTTTCCTTCCTTTCTTCTTTCCTCTTTATTCTTCTCTCCCCATATAGATGGGTTTTGCAGTTTTGCCCCTGCCTCGGTCCCGTTTTGGGATGCTGAGATGCCCCTTGTCCCGTTGGGATTTAAAACATTAGTTGCAAGCTTTAAAGAATGAAGTGGTTTGGGATCGGTTCTGACAGTGAAGGTTGATGGGTTTGTGGCAACAGATAATGTTGAGGTGAAATCAAGCAATCCCAACTGTTTTAATATAAATAAGGTTTTCATGTGTAAATTGACTGATTACTTCAACTAACTTATGTGTGAATCTGGATCAGGGTAATGCATGTCAGTTTTGGAGGTTTGAATGACTGCACTTAGTTTGTGTTACTTGGATGCAAGAAGTGGATTTGAGGGCACAACTATAGTACAAATGTAAATGCATGGTTACATATACACATTAGTTCATACATACATGAAATTCCTACATGTATGCATGTGGAAGCATGCATTCATGTATGTTTATTAAATACATGCACACATGTACACAAATACATATGCATACATACATCATTGCTTTTGAAGAACCGGTACCAGAGAAGAATGCAATCTGACACAGGTTGGATAAATGTGACCGGAGAATCCATAGAACATGATTGGTCCAAGATATAAAGTTTCCATATTTTTTATTATGATTCTTCGAAAAATGGATTACCATTGAAGATGTGCTTTGAAAATGATTGCATGAACAGAGGATGTGGCCTCATGTGAGCAGATTCTGAAAATAGATTCATGAGCTCAACCCTCTGCCACCTTCCATTGAGACGATCTTATTTGTATGTAGTAATCATGTCTCATATGTTTTTCTCTCATTTTAGGTTTCTTTTTCATCACTTATTAAGATGACCATCAAGAATAGTGAGCTAATCTCGCCAAATGAAATGCATTGCGAGTTTAGTTTGCGCCAAGTATGATGATCTAGATTATGTGTTAAGCATTTCATATGGAATGGCCGGAAGGAGGTATGATGAGTTTAAATTGATAACCCTGCCACTTTCATGGGCAAAGATTCTCAGGATGGTCCCCTTGTTTTCACTTTTTCACTTTGTCAATGTGGATTTGAGTATCTTCGGTTGTGCCATATGCATGGAAAACGCCATTGTTCACATTATCATTCATAACTTTAATACCCATGGCTTCTTGAATATTTTTGGGTTCTTTTTCTGCTTTTCTTTTCTTGTTAATTTCTGATTTTATAAATATGTGCTGATATTGGTATGTGTTAATGCTGTCACTTTATGTTTTACATATAATCGTGTATGTTGTAAATATCTTTTGGCATCAGGTCACCTTCTGTATCTCGAATCCGAGCTAAGATGCTGTATGCAACCTCCAAGGATCGGTTCAGGCGAGAGCTGGATGGAATTCACTATGAGATTCAGGCAACTGACCCCTCGGAGATGGACCTTGAGGTTCTTAGGGACAGGGCACATTAAATCACAGTTCATAGGGTCGTGCAAACTAAAACCAGTGATGGGTGTACTCAGTCATGCCCCTTGGAAATAGATTCTTATGAACTATATACAACTTTAGCATGCTGGTTGATATTAATGTTGTTGGAAAACCGATATTTATAATTATGGAAAGAGCTTGTAAACAAGTACAACTATGGTATGATCAATATTGTTGTGCGTGATTGGTGCCTGCAGCTTCTCTATTATCTCAATTGTAGTTAAGTTACAAATGTGAGGTAGCCGCTGGAATCTAAATCTACTCGAGATAGGCTTTAAGGGTGGTGAGAATTTGTGACGGAGCTACGCTATCATGAGAACTAGGTAATTTCATCATCATTCTCTCGTTCCTCTTAAAGCTGGATAATCAGACCAAAATAATAATCACTCCATCCTGATATGTAATGATAATTCTGCTTTTTTTGAAATAATGATAATTTGGTTGATCGCTGGATGTATCAGTGTTTCTCTATCAGGCCAAATAAATTTTACTTCAAGCTACAGAGTTTCTACTCACGGACAATAAAATACAAACGTATACAAGCTTATATATGCTATAATCAATTTGTGGGCAGAAACTAAACTTTTATGTCATGTAGCCACAGGTATGTGCGTGGATAACATACGGTGGTTGTGCTTGCAATCTCCTTTGATGTATTAAAAATTATTAATGGACCATTTACTTTAAAGGTTCATTTGAACAAGTTTACCAAAAGTTAAAAACAGTGTTACAAATGGATGTTTGGTTGTTTCCCACCAAATCTTTTCTAGCAAAAATAATAATTTATAAAACCTAAGAAATGAGTTCTATGGAAAATAAGTCTCCTATCTTTTAAGAAACATGTTTACTAAAAATGATGTTTATGATTGTTTATTATAGAGAAACTCTTATACCAAAAAAAAAACAAACTAAACAAAAACACACAACAAAAAAAAAAAAACTAAAAGAATGCATGATAAAGTAAACTTGCCGAATCAATACTCATGTGTGGTTGTGTGAAACATTATATAATATAATAGGAGAATGGGGCGCATTTGAACTCTCAATCCTTGGATTATCTAACCACCATTTAAGCCAAGAAGGCATGAATGGCTTGTAATTTAAATTGATTGATATTATATTTATACTTTAAAGTTTATGAAATTTTATATCGGTCCGAACCGATTGGCACATGGTGTACCGAGTTGAACCAATTGGAAATTGAGATGGTTTGATTGAAAAAAAGGTACATCGAAAGAGGGAGAGGAAAAGAGAGAAGAGAGAGAGGAGAGAGAGAGAGAGAGTATGACATCGCCGGCCGTCAGTTGTGGCCATCGGAGGTCTGCAGAAGCTTTCGTGGCTTGGTGTTGCCCAATAGGACTTTTAAACGAGTGAAGAAGAGAGAGAGGAGAAGCAATCATATTGGAGGAAAGAGCAGACGGTGGAGGAGCTATCAGGGGGCATCGGGTGGCCATCATGGCGATCGAGCAGTGGAAAACGTACTAAGGAAGCCGTGGTCGTAGAACGGGGACGACCGCCCCTATTCACTCATCGATTTTTTAAAAAGATCGATAAATAGTAAATCGACAATCAGTTTACTGACTTCATCGTAGTCCGTGCTTTAAAAAAATTCATGGAACAGGGAAGATTGTCTTTGTTTATGTCTGCAGTGCTGCAAGCATCGAGTGCGCTGTCCAATGACCACAGCGGTCAATCGGACGCCCCTTCGACAGTCTCTTAGATAGTCTTTCTTTCCTCTTTTTCTTTCTTTCCCTCCTTTATCTATCTCTCTCTCTCTTTTTTTTTCCTTCCGATTGAATTCTTTTGCTCTTTGTCAATTCGCATTGGTTAGATTCGGTACAGATTCGCATCAATCTATACCGTCAATCAATCGATACAGATTTCGATACCGAATCTGCAAATCTTATTTTAAATTATTATCTATAAATATCTATTAAAAAATTGTCATCATTTAAATTTTTTTATTCGGTCTCTCTCCAAATCTCTTATTCGATTAAGATTCTTGGGGACAGAACAAACGGAGGAAAAATCAGAAGAAAATATAAAAAAATTAAAGGAAACAAAAGAAATAAAAAAATAAATAAAAGACTTTTTCCTCGTATTGGTTTTGTTTTCCACTTTTCGCTTCTTTCTTTTCATTTCATTATCTTTTTCGAGAACTGGGGAAGGATGGCACCTAATGGGGGTCGGCGGGGTTTTGTAGGTTCCGGTTGGGGTTTTCCTCGTGCATAGAGGTTTTTTGTGCGAGTTTGACAGCTTAATTTTGGTCAGTTTCCTTGAGCTGTCACATGCGATCGGTTTGGGATGTTTGGTTAATTTTATAATCGGGTTTGGGACGGGTTCGGATAGTAAGATTTTAAATGGATTTGGATACGGGTAGGATAAATTTTATGGGTACCGATCCCTAATCCGGACATATAGAAATGAGGTTATCGGGTCGGATTATAATCCATTACGTCTAGGCCCGTTAACCCGTTTTATCTTTCCGTCCCATTGTCCTTTTCTAAACCTCGTAAACCCATTCACGGAAACCCTAAACCCCTCTCTGTTCGTGTCTCCTCCTCTTCCCTCTCTTTGCTAAACGAATTCTCTTCCCTTGTTCTTCTTTTAGTTCTCCTCGATCCGCTTCTTCGAATCTACACGGCTGCCGTGATTCTTGGCAGTTAGATAACCTACGGCGAAGATATGGGGAAGAAGTTGGGGAAGAAGGCGAGGAAGTTCGCCAAGAAGAACCTCCAATCCGTGCTCAAGAGGAGGCGCAAGCTCAAATCCATGTTCAAAGGAAGCCGCTTCTCGTAGAGGTTTCAATCGGATCTCAAATCTTATAATTCTTTTCTTCTGTTTTGCTTTTAGTTGATTTTGTGGATATTTTACCAAGATTGACCGCAAAAATGATACAAATCGTAGTTCCTGGGCCCTAGGAATAATTTAGTAACTCAAAATTTCTTCTTTAATACCTGTTGTTATGTTATATTTAGTTTATATGTGCAAATGGTTAGAAAGGAGATACTTTTGATTTTGTAGTTAATGTACTATCTTCATGGTTGAACACCATTTTCTGTTGCAGTGGGTAATGAGGATGCTGCAGAAGAGTATGAGAAGGTGAAATCAGAGTTGCATGCTAGAGGGTGAGAGGGTTCTCCTAATTCATTTGTTTTGTTACGATATATTGTTAAAGTTGGTTTTTTTTTTAATAATTCAATTTGGGGTTCGTTTGGTTACATCTGGTGTGGCTTGATGCATCAATGATTGGTTAAGTAATTTCACTATTTGTTTTCATAAATTACTAAATGGGCCTTTCCTTGTAATTGGTACTTTACATTTGGGATATGATTTCTGTTTTTGATTTTTACTCTTAACGTTGTGTTTGGAGAACTAGGCTTTTTGGTTCAGGTTTGAGATACATTCAAAATGAGAACTATGGATAAACAAAGTTCTTATTATTGACAAAGTGAATAGCATCCTCATCTACTAATGATAGTTGTATCTTCAATGGCTTGTTTGAGTAAATACCAACCATTTCATGGTATCCAGTGATGGCAACCACTTAAGCAAAGTATCGGTCAGATGCATTACAGCATGAGCTCAGGGCTTAGCTATTGTCTGAGCAAAGTGGGTTATCACTAGCATTTTGCCTAAACGTGCCTAAGAGTCTAAGACATAATAATAAGTTGGTTGAAGTCATATGTGATGGCTTCCTGCTCTAGAGCATAGTGCCCTTGGAGTTATAGTGGTGTAGGTGCTGATGGAACATTGCATAAACCATTAGGTAAATTTATCATTGCAGGGAATGAAATTTTGGTCTCATATGAAGGTTCATAATACAATGTTCAAAAATATTTCTTTGTAGAATTAGTGTGTTGAATATCACATCTTGGTTTCAGTATAGAAATCAGTGAACATCATCAAGGTTTTTAAATATGATCAATGACATCGCAAAGGAGAATATGGTTGATCATTTTCTTTGATACATCAACTCAAGTGTTTGGAGAGATGCACAAAATGATTATTACATGAAAACTGAATGTATTATCTTTTGTCATGTAATTAAAATATGTCATTGTAAATAAGTCCTGTTTTTACAGGATCTCAAGAATCATTGAATGTGATTTTGACAATGTATCATTTGAACATGAACCCTTGGGCACAAAAGATTTAAATAAAATTAGAATTTTGAGAGAATATCCATTAAAATCAGCATGGCAAGTTAAAGTTAAAGATGAGTATTCTGGGAAAATGGTTCATATTTTGACAATAAATTGTTCAGGAGAAATTTGAGATGTTAGATCATGTGGAATGAAGACTAATGCAAGCCTGAAGAAGGAAAATATCATATCTCTGTGGAAGGAGGGTTGGATAAGGGGATGATGACCTATGAAGACCAGGATGGTGGTAAAGTTTGATGATTTTTAACTGGTTGTTCCAACCATGGATAAACCTTTATAGAAATGAATGGCATGCACAAACTCACAGAATTGCTTAATGTTAAGTCTTGTTAATGATAATCCTTTTTCATTGTGCCTGTTTGTACATGTTTGTCCTCATATATATTGAATCACAGAGTCATAAAGCTACTTCTAAATATATGAGATCAAGGCATGCTAATTACAACTTTTCCTCTCTCTTCTTATTGCCAGATTGGACAAGTTTCTTCTTGCATACATCGCACATTCAATCAATAAATTGTGGTCATAGCTCATAGTTGTGTATATGTCATGTTGCTTTAAATTTATAGAACATTAAAATCCTGGCATGGATAATGCACACTATCACTGCTTGCGATTGCATGTGGTTAATAATGTAAACACCACATGACCACAAAACCTTTTCTTCTCAATCCGGATGTGTGATGAAAGGGAATTGAAACCTAAGTACTAAGTATGGAAATAAGAACACCATACTTGAGCCATTTAAAGATTAAATATTGGCCATCTAAATTTCTTTTCTATTTACAAATTTGTGATAAATTTTCTTGTTTTACGATATGTACTGTATAGAACATAAAGGGAAAACACGTTTTCTTCTTTTTTCACATTCTGAAACAATCATCTTAAACTTACATTTTGTGAATTGTTAATCAGAAAAAAATCCATGAGTTTGTGTGATCAGGAAGCAACAGTACCTTCTTCTTGATTAAAATTTAGATAAACTAATTGCTTGTACTTTTATCTTACATAATCTTGTTAGCTTAAGTAGTTAACAGAAATCCAAAGGAACTAAGGGGAGTGGTCAGCAATGACTATGCTATTTTCTGTCAACTTTAAAGAATTGTTGTTTTCAGCAAAGACAAAACTTCTAAAATTTATGTAACATGTGTTTTATGACCTTTAACAATTTTGTTGCTTTCCTAATATTGTAACTTGGTTAGATGGTAAATTCCAAGCGGTACATCAAGAGACCCGTATTTGGGGAATAAGACTGCCATATTGCTTTTCCTACTGTCCTACTAAAATCTGTAAAATTTCATCAATCAGATTATGCAGATAATCCATCTTGTTCCCTTGATCCTGTTGTATAACCTATTGTAACTTATGGATTCTTTTGTATATATTTTCATAATTCTTTTTGTTTGCAGAAATTCTGATGATGGAGCCATTTTGAACGATCAGCTAGAAAATTTGTTTGTGGAAGATGATGATCATTTAAATGAGGATGTGTCTGACAGTGATGGATACCTATCAGAGGTATTTTCTGGGGATCCTCTTGTTGTACCATTAAATTAGCATAAAACATATTCAATTCTTATCCTAACAAGCAGTGGTTGGAATTTTAATTCCTATTCACCATTCATGTCTATCATGGGCTAATTCAGTTGAAAATAGAGACTTTATCAACTTCTCCCACAGAACTTTTATTTATTCTATTTTAGGTTTCTGTATGTCTTCACTGACTTTCAAGAAATTTTTAGCATTTTGTATCATGGCTCCTTAAATCTTTGTCGCACATCATTCTGCCATATTGAAGTAGAGGTCAGCCATTGTGCTATTGGTGCCACAACCATTCACTTTTTAAATTGTGTTCATGTGCAACATAGTTCTCTTTAAGTTTACCATTGCATGCACCTTGATATTCTATACTAATCCTATTTGTTTGGACTTCGTTATTGCCTAAATGATCTAGCCTGTAGAATATTTCAAGTCCCATGATCTGATAAAATTCTCTCATAGATCCGAAGGGTACATGATAGCAGGCACATGAAAGCTGCACAACACCTGTTGACTTCATGAACTTGAATCTAATTTATTAATCATGTTCTCCATCATTTCATATGATGGATAGCAACGCCAAAATGTCAACACTGGGGTATCCCATATTTGTTAGCTTTGACTCGGTGTCTTACTTAAATGTTATCCTAAGTAAATTGTGTCCACATTGTTTGTAAATATCTGATCTTCGTTGACTTGGGCATAGGTGGAGGGTCTTTTGTAGTGACCTAAACAAAGCCTGTCATTATTGGAAAGTAACTTATCTCATTGCAATTATATCTAATTTTATTGGTTGTGTATGTGTTTGGCAATCAAGATTTGCTCCTTTTGTGAAGGTTTATTGATTTGCCATTCTTTTCATTTTCTTTATATTGGAATCTACAATGTAATTTGATTCTCTACTTTTAGTTTCTGGCTATCCACCTGCTATCAGCTCTTCACTTTTGTTGTCCAAGGTTAGACTAGCATCAGCTATTTTTTTCTTCTCACATAACTTTTGCTATCATATGTGTGTGCCTCCACTTAAGTTTATTCATTCCTATCAGTAGTTTGACTGATGATGGTTAATTCACAGGATCCTGAATGCCCTTACATCTCTGAAAGTGAGAATGAGGATGATTCTAGAGGTTAGCATATCCTTCCTCTTTCCATGCATTATAAGCATTGTTATATATTGTCCAATATAACTTTAATGGAAGTATATGCAGACTAGAGTGATCACATTGCTTTTTTAGGTCAAAACAAGGAAATTCATCTGGAGATTGCAAAGCAAAAGAGAAAACTGGAAAGGCTGGTAGAGAAGGTGATACCTCATGCTATTTTGCCCACCGAAAAAAAAGATTCCATGGTCTAGGCCTGCTGTATGCTTTTATTCTGAGTTAAAGAAAATGCTTGATGCATGCAATGTTGTTTTTATTTTAATCATTGATAGTCTAACTCTTGGTGGTTATTTTACTTCTGTTTTGGATCCTTCATTATTGATACAATAACTAACTGGTTTGTGTAAGTTGTTTTTAGGACCCAAAATTTTCTGAATTCCTTGAAAGTAGAAGATCTGACCTGGACCAAACCAGAAGTGAAGAGATTGTAAGTTTTCAGACATTACATTGACGCTCTGCAGATATTTATATTTATGTTTCTTCACATTTTGATCATGAATCTGTTCTATACTCCTATGTAAAGTATTCAGATGATGAAGGAATACAAGTTATCTGGATGGAGTTGCAGTTAGAGAGAGCCAGATCTCACATGATGACAAAGTCCTTACAGGGCATACTATAGATGTTTGGTGTTGGTTGGTTATGGAACAGCCAGATGGTTCTGGATTTGCTAACCTACTTAATGGATTCCATGCTGCGTCTCGATATGGGATCAACTTTGATGATAATTCATCACAGAGAATTCCAAATAGAGCAGTTTTCTCTAAAATATTAACATTTGTCCTCTGCGAAGCAGATGGTGTTTCCGTAGATTATTGGGAGTCCCGGACTCCTGCTCCAAAGAATGCATTTTAAAGTTGAAAAGCACACCAAAGTGGAAAACCATGAGGCCACTGATGAAGTCTTATCTAAGGAGTTCCCTGTTCTTCTAAATCAAGTTACTGACAGCCAGATTCTTGTTTTCGTCTTATCACGACTCAAAGCTTCTGTTATTTCTTCACTTTATTCCCATCATTGGTCGGGAGGCTTATTAAGGTACCTGAAAGTCTGTTGCTAAATGGTTCCAGTGTTCCTCTTATGATATTTTTGTCAGTTTTGAACAAGACAATTTCACAATCTCTATGGAATTTGCATTCTTGGATTTGGATCAGTGCTGCATTTTGTGCATAAATTTCAGTTCTTGTTAACACTGGTAGCGTTATATTACAAAACATGTGCTACTTTGACGAGTTTCCCTGGTTAACTCTTGCAATTTTTAAATGTTAGAAACATTATGATATAGCTTTATTTTTTCATTGAAATGAGATAGTTTTTATAGTTTTCGTATGCGTGATACTTTGTTTCCTATTGTCGATACTTGGCTGCTTTTACCATTAATACTTGGAAGAATGGTTATTTTGAATCAATCTTCAGTGACTTAACTAATTTTGGCTAAACAGTTAAAACTGGATGGAATTTTTACCTGACCAACAAATCTTGTCCCAGCTATCTAGAGTCATGTGTCAGTTCATAGCTAAAAGCATTTGCTGGGTATAATTATTACTAAAGTAAATATGAACCAACAAGAATATTAGCAATGTATTACCAGCATTAGTTATTATTGCTACCTAATAATTGACTTCTTGCAATCTAATTTCTGACTGATATCTTATGCCATCCTGCATTTGCATGCAGATCTTAGTTCATTTGTGGGCTACTGGTGAGGAGAGTTTGTCTTCGTCTTCATTCTTTTTATTCGAGACATTGCTTCACAATTATCTTCTGACTGCCTTGACACCTGCTTGACAAGAACATATAATGCTTTTATTGCACATTGCAAGTTTGTGGAACCTACAAATTTGAAGCATCTAAAATTTCTCATGGACTCCGTTGTGGAAATCTATTCTCTAAACATTCAAAAATCATACCAGAAGGTGCTTCTCTCTGTGCAGCAGCTGGCCAGTATCCTGAGACAAGCTTTAAAGACAAAGGGAAAGGTTTGTGACATCCAATCCCAAGTTATATCTAATGCTTCTTTACTTTTTATATCACGATAACGGTATATGCTCTGTGTTTGGTGTTCTTTGGGTCCTTAGTAGGCATGCATGTGATGGTTGGGATTGATGGGTTTTTTATGATTGCTGCAGTAGTATTATATCATTAGTGTAATTTACGTCACATATTATATCAAATTGAATAAGTTCCTTAGGTCTTAAGCTGTACAGGAGTTTCTTTCATGTAGTTTTTCATGGTTTGTGTTTTTTGGCCCCTATATATTTGACATTAATTTTGATCATGTAGTGTGTTTGGTTTATAATTTTGACATTGCTCTACAATGACTTGTGGATGCAGGAAGAACTCAAGAAGATACACAATTGGCAGTATGTCAACTGCCTTGACCTTTGGGTTAAGTTCATTACCTGTAACTTCAGGGATCATGACCTTCAGCAGCTGCTTTTCTTGATTATTCAAGTCATAAGAGGAATAGCTTACCTATTTCCTGGTCCGCGTTATGTACCTTTGAGGTTTAAATGCGTGCATATGCTCAATCATCTTTCTCTTTCCAGTAGAGTTTTCATACCTGTTGCATCCCTGGTTTTCGACTGCCTAGAATACAGGGGAAACAGCAATTCTGATGCAATGAAGAGAATGCAAATTAACTTTTCATCGTTGTTAAAGGTTGGTCATTGGTCTAGCTCATGTTGCCCTGGTTTATGTTCACATGTTGTTCCTTTTTTTTTGGCGCCTATTATATGCTACATATTATTAATCATATATGCAAGACTTGTCTCATTTATGGTCAGCTTGATGGATCAAGCATGTTTTAAAGGATTGACAATCATAAGGTTGCAGTAGCTGTTATAATGATTTGAGAGGCCTCTCTATTATAACAGGCATTTAAATAAAATCTTTTCCATTTACATTACGACATTTTATATTTAATTTTATAGCTACACAGAATATTGATCCAAAATAAATTTTAAATCTGCAATCAGTAACTTTTGACATTATGGTGTTATTTAACCAATATCTTCTATTAGAATAGCTCAAGATGGCTGTGGTAGCATCAATTTCAATATTAAAAAAAAAATCCATTAGAAGGCTGGACTGGGTAAGGTACTTACTGATAAGCTAGGGAGACAAATTGAAGCAGCTATAATATTATTATGCGAATTTCATATTTCCATTATGAAATCAATATTATTCGAAAACATTGTGAACTTCACCCATTCCTTGATCTACAATTTTAACCTATTTTCCTTAAAATGTTCATTTTGCTTATAATACATTCACTGCGTGGTCCTGCAATTACATTCATGTTTTGATGTTCTCATACTGCAGCTTCACCATGATTTGGTCATTGTTGATGCAGGTGCCAAAGCAATTCCTTAAATCAAGAGACTTCCACGAGCAGTGTGTTCTTTCAGCGGTTGAGCTGCTTGCAGCACACTTTGTTCAGTGGAGCTACCATATATCTTTCCCTGAGGTGGCAACTATTCCTCTCATTCTCTTGAAAAGATTCCATGAAAAGACAAATGTTGAAAGTCTACGCCGCCTGGTGAAGCGTTTGATAGATCAGGTGGTGTTTTTTTTTGATAATTGATAGACCAGTTACTGAAAAGATGTTATTGTTCTGCTAGTGATATGTGTGTGTGAGTGTGTGTGTGTGTGTGTGTGGAGAGAGAGAGAGAGAGAGGTGTTCTTGGACCCTTTCTGAGAATCCTGATACAAATAGGATAGAGAATCTTCTGTTACTGATTGAGGGCAAAAAGGGAAAAAGCTGAATTTTTGACCAATTACCATTCTGTCAAGAATGTGACTGTCTAGCTTTCTCTACCCGAAACAGAAGAGAAGGATAAAGCAAGGGACAACTAATTGGTTTAAGCATCTGCACTATTCTCCATTAACCCTTAGTGACATGACTTTTGTTCCAAAACAGGTTGAACAAACATTGCTTTCATTCAGAAGAAAAGAGAAGAGGTTTCTTTTTCACCAAATGATCAAGCTTCGGTTGAATGCTTCCTACAGGTCAGTTTCCTTTGCTTCATTTTGCTTCCAAGATCTGCCAACTGCAGTAACTTAATTTTCTTGGTTGGTTATACTTGTAGCTGGAAAAAACTGGTCCACCGGCACCTTTCACTCGGTACTATTCCAGCATTCTACAAAATTCATGGTTTTGAGATGAGGATTAACAAAGGTTGTCTCATGGTAAGAACATTTCTTGTGCAAATAGCAAGACTTGATTCAACTTTCTGTTACAGGGGCCCATAGTTTGATGATAACCTTCCACATTAAATCCTTCGTTTTGAAACTTTTGCAGGGATTTCTTCTGCTAGGTTTCGGTGTTCCTCCCTGAAAATGAGAATGATGAATGCTTCATGGCCTTTATGCTTATCTGGTAGTTGAAGTATTGTGTTTTCATGGAGGGCATTCTTTTGTAGGAGAAACGGTGCAGGAATGCACCAGTGTATTGACCGTAGGTAAGATATGAGGTGGATTGTCTGGTTGATTAACATTCATCAGGGTTTTCGACACATCATTATTCTTTTATCATTATTTAAAGCTCATCTTTGCCTACAGTCGGATCGGCCGGCCTCGGTTACCTATATTACTACAAAGATGTATCTTTGCTAAATTCTCATGTTCATCTAGGCCTTTTTTGTTCATTTCATGCAGCAACCAAAGTAGGATTCTACTTATCGTCAATATAATTTTGAAAATTATCTTAAGATTGCAGCCATTTATTATGCTGCTGACATGTGTTGCTGGTTCTCTGTTCTATCTCTAAATCATATATTTCGGTATTTTATGATGCTTGGATTTTTTCTTCCCTGGGGTCTTTTATGGCTCGATGCTGACGAAATGAGGATGGGCACCTATCGTGACCTGTCCATTTTCAGAACCTACCCGATAGTAATTGTCAAGTTGGTCATGATCTTGGTTTAATTAGACGGTGTTTCTTGACAAGTCGCGCGATTATGTGGATTTTGTCTCATCTGTTTCCCTCAATGTCAAGCCCATCAAAGCTATGAAACCACTCCCCTTTAATGCGACGTGTATGGATCTTATCGTGTTCATCCTTTGGTGACTGCAACACCTACTTGTGCACAAACCTGCCCTTTGAACATGTTCGTCTTGACCTCAGTGTGAAAACGTCCTTCTCCCCACCTGCCACGTCCTCTCCAGTTGGGATGGTTATGTGGACATTTGGTGCCAATGGAGTTCTTATACGATGCAGTCGATGTGATAACGCGTCATGCTGTGCTGTAGAATCCACAATAGATTGGTGAATGGCAATAATGTCGAAAAATTAGTATTTTATTTTATTTTTTATTTTTCAGTCATTGTTATTTGGTTATTATAAGTGTTATCATGGGAATAATATTAAAATCAAGACATATAGTCTTTACAATTGTAAATGTCTAACTGATTACTGCTTGATGGCAGCGCACATTCCCTGCTTGCTTCCTCCAACGATTAATGGTGAAAATGTGGCCTAGAGGTGCATTAGTGAGCAACGTTCTCCTTTTGGTTAGACATAACTTGGTACTTGTGATATAACGAAACTTGGTCAAATCTTTCTATTAGGACTGCAAATCTTAGTCAGGTGTAGCAATCAAAAAAGTGCAAATCAACAAACATGCATTAGTTGAATATCTAATTTGGATTCTTGTTCGGAGTAATAGGTCACCTCGTGCTTCTCTCTCTCTCTCTCTCTCTCTGGAGACTAGAAACCTAGATATTAGGTGACAGGCGCCGCGGAGGGCGTGGCAGGGAAGGGGGACAGGTGGAGCGGTTTTGAGGGGCACGAGGAGTGTTAGGATCCATGGGGTGCACCTTGATGAGTCCAACAACATTGTAACACACCAAATTTTTCACATATAAAGGACTAGTGCCTTCTAATCAAATAGGTTTGGATTAAAAGGTCAATGATGCGTTTGGTTTGTGATCGAAATTAGAATCGGAATGAATGGCCCAAATATTACTTGTTTCATGATCATCCATAACAAACTTGAGAGTGCGGAAAACTTGGGGGCACATGATGAAGCATAATGATTAGAATAGTTGGAGCAATTAAGCCGGGCAATCGTATTTATGAGGATTGGTGGAAGAGGTTGCATACCAAATATGGTCTATGCCTGCATTTGTTGTTAGAACTTTAGTATAAATAGGATCACATTATTTTTTTTTTTCGGACTGGAGTATGATTAGTCAAAGTGCCCTCCACTATCGTAAATGCTTATCCTAGCACATCCTTCTTACCACAAGTACTCCAGGTTAGATTTGTGTTGATCCAAAGAATGATTTTGATGAATACAAAATATTTTAGTATAGATGAAGCTAATAGTTTTTTGAAACATATGTTGAGGAGATTTTTAGGAGGCTAATTTGATCCAAGAATGTCAAAACAATTGCAAGAATTTAAGATCAAAAGATATAAATTTATGGAGCTATATTGTGAGAAAAATGAATTTGAGTCGACCTCAAGTTTCAATGAGATGACTCTAATGAGCAAAATTTCAAGTGGTATAAAACTGCAAGTTGACCCCAAGTTACCAAAATGATCCCGAGTGGTTTTAGATGAAAGACAGACCTGCCAAAGTCAACCTATTCCTGAGTCGATCCCAAGTTGGTCCAACTCGACCTCAAGTCAACTTTGAATCAATCCCAAGTTCCTGCATGTCTACTCTACTACGCTCGACAGCTCTAATTGTTAATTTTTCATGAGGTACGAAAATATGCAGAATTGCTTTAATAGTTAATTTTAGGCTTCCAATGGCTAGAAATTAATTTACAGACCTTCCAAGAGCTTTAAATATATGTCAAATATATTGAAAAAGGTATAGAAGAAGGAAAACAAAGAGAAAACCCAAGAAATATTAAGCGTTCATTCAAGAAAGTATATTTACCTTCCAACCACCATACTCTTGAGATTTCAGAGGATTCATAGAAGAAGAAAAAAAGCATTAATTGCCAAGTCTCCTTAGCAACATCCACTCAATCTTCAACAACTTTTTATTTACTCTTTGGGAGCTTTTAACTATGTTCTTTAGTTGTAATAAGTTTTGATTGGGATCGAAACGTGAGGGAAAGGCCAATCCAAAGATGATGTTGATTATATAAGCCTAAAAGTCGGTTGGGAGTGATTTTGGTTAATTTCTATTAAAATATCAACTAGTTTTGATTGTGGACTTGAGCAAAATAATTGAGTTATAATCTTGGAGAGATCATAGTGAAATTTTCAAGAAAGATATTTTGGAGAGTGGATGTAAGTGCTGTGTTTGACACTGAACCACTATAAAATTTTATATTTGTATCGGTGTGATTGTTTCTCTCCTTTTGATTTCTTTAGTTTCAACATATCTCATAATTGTTTAGTGCTTCCACTGCACTAATACTTAGCTAAGCATTAGTTGAGCACATATTAAATCCAATTCATCCCTCCTTGGGTTGTCTATTTAGACAATAAATGATATTAGAGCTTGGTATTCAACCCTTTTTGATCTAGCGATCAAAAGTAAAAAATCGAATTGTAGCCCAAATAGAATTATCTCTTATCAAAGGATAATACACTAACCGATCTTCATTATTTAATAGCATAAATTATACCTATTGGAAAGCACGTATATGCATTTTTATTCAAGTACTTGATTATGATTTATTGGAAGTTATTATCAATGGTCCATATGCATCCACTATCATTGTAGATAATATTGTCACTTTTAAATATGAAAAGGATTGGGATGACTAAGATAAGAAAATAACCTAGCTAAATGTAAATACCATGAATGTTTTGTGTTATTCCTTTGATGCTAACGAGTTTAATACAATTTTTTCATGCAGCTTAATAAAAGAAATATGGAATAGATTAGAGATTACCCAGGAGCACACTAACCAAGTCAAAGAGTCTAAAATAAATATGTTTGTATATAAATATAATTATTTAAGATAGAACAAAATGAGTCTATTACTAAAATATTTATTAGATTCACTGATATTATAAATAGTGTTAAGAGTCTAGAAATTTCTTATTCTAATGGTGGGCTTGTTTGCAAAGTTTTTAAGTCATTGCTAAGAGCTTGGGAGGCCAAAGTGATTACTACGTCTGCCCTTGAAGGAGTTTCTTGGCTTACTCATGACTCATGAGTTGACTATAAAGCAAAATAATGAGAAGAAAATAAGGAAGAAGAAGATTATAGGCCTCAAGTCTATAACCAAGGAGAAAGAAGAGAATGAAGAATCAGAATCAGAAGATGATGATGAAAAAATGGTGTTGATAATAAGAAAATTTAGAAGATCCATGAGGAGGAAGAGGTAAGTTTAAGAAGAAAATTTTGATGAAGGGTGAACCAAGTAAAGAAAAGAGAAGGAATAGCCCATATGCTATAAGTGCAGGATATCCAGGTACTTTATGGCAAAGTGTCCTTTTCTCAAGAAAATCTTCAAAAAATTTAAGAAGAAAGTAATGATGGAAACTTGGAGTGATATTGAGGACTCTAGCTCAGATGAAGAGTCATAAAAAATAGCATATATATGTCTCACGACACATGAGAAGTTAACTTCTGAACTCAAATCTTATTTCACTTTTGATGTGTTTCAAGATGCTTTCTATGAGTTATTAGATAAATTAAGAACCTTGGTTTGAAAAATAAAGAGCTAAAAAGAAGAAATCAAGAATTAACCAAAGAAAGGAAAGCTTTTGAAAGATAAAGAATCTTTGTTCAAGAAAATCAATTTGTAAAGAAGTTAAAAATTAATTTATAGTTGATAAATTCACTCTTAGCTCGGAAAAGCTTCAAATAATTTTAAACAACCAAAGAGCAATTTACAATAAACAGGTCTTGGTTTTAACCCTCTCAAAAAATAAATTTCTGAAAAAACCTCTTTGTGAAATCTTCATCCAATTCTTCTTCAAATGTCACTTGTTTGCTATGAAAAACCGAGACACCAAGCTTATATGTATGATTTTAGAAGATTAGGAACTAATTTGGTTAAGAAAGTGCATATTCCAAAAGGAACTTTTGTAACTAATCCAAAAGGATCTGAGAGCTTAGACACCTAAAATTACAACTTGACCTTCTTTTATAGATGTGTCTTGTAGCCTGAGGAATGAAAATAAGATAATATCTTGATAGTGGCTGCTCAAAGTATATGATAAGTGATAAGTCTCAATTCATCATTCTTAAGCAAAGGAAGGAGTGGTGATCCTTGGTGACAATGGCAAAGAGCATATGCATAGAATGGGTAATATAAGCACATTCTTTTTGCTTATATAGAAAATATTTATTAGTTGATAGTTTGAAATATATAATTATTACTTAATATTAATTAACTTTGTGATAAAGATTTTAAAGTAGTTTTTGAATGTTCGATCTGTATTATCTCTAGTCCCAATAATAGTGATATCATATTCATTCAATATAAATATCACAGTATTTGCATGTAGGGCTAAGCACGGGTCAGGTTCAGTCGGATTGAGAGAAAATTTCATCCGATCAAATTCAGTTGGGTTGAAAAAATTTAATCCACTATCAATCATTTTTTATGTATAAACCGTTTGAAATCGAAGTGAACAGCTTATAGCGAATTCGGATGGATTGTATCGGTTTGGGCTCAATGTTGACTCAATGTTAATTTTAAGTCTAATGTTGGCTCACTTAAGCTTATTTATTTTTTTATCAATTTAATACAAAAGTTTCAAACCTTATAAGTTATAAGTTTAGACTTATTTTGAACCTGTACAAATAAATAGAAAAAAATTATTCATTTGAAAACAACTACATCTGAAAGCTTTCACTTTAGAATTATCTTAAATTGATGTGCTTCCATCAATAATTCAATATTAACATTTTCATGAATCTAAATGGATGACGTGGTATTTTTAGAATGAAGTATTGAAGTCTAAATAATATCGTCCCAAAATAAAAATGAGTTTGTGAAATACTATATCGGTTGGGTTTGATTTTATACGAGTTAAAAGTGTAGGAATCGAATTCGATTATAAATAATCGATTTTTTATAAATTTCAACCCGATTCTTCCGATTTATGTCTTTCAACTGATCGAAACCGATGTTTATTGGGTCAGATTGGGTGGGTTTCTTCGAATTTCGATTATTTGCTCAATCCTATTTATATGATTGATCTTGATAATCTTTCCATAAAGAATGAGCAATGTCTAGTTGCGATAGATATCAAAATCAATAAGACCTGTTGGTTGCAACATCGTAGATTAGGTCATGCTAATATAGATTTGATTTCAAAACTCATTAAGAAGGATCTTTTAAAAGGTTTACTATAACTGAATTTTGAAGAGAATAGAATTTGTGATGCTTGCCAACTTAAAAAATAAATTAGAAGTTTCTTTAAATTGAAAAATCTTATTTCAACTTTTAGATCTTTTGCATAGACTTATTTGGACCTATTAGGATCATAAGCTTAGGAGGTAAAACTATGGATTATAATTGTTGATGATTTTTTTATTCACTTAGATTTTATTTTGATACAAAACGATGAAGCATTCCTTGCATTTTCAAAGTTTTACTCAAAAGTTTCAACTAAAATAATTCAACTATTTTTGTATTCATAGTGACCATAAAATCAAATTTAAATTTTTAAATTTAAATTTTTCAATGAAAAGGATTTGAATATAATTTTCAATGTCTAGGTACCCTAATAAAATAGGATTATAAAATAAAAAGAGAATTTTGGAAGAAATGACCTGCGCTATATTATATAAAAGCAATCTCCCAAAATGCTTTTAGACAATGAATATTAACATGTGTTACAAAAAATCAGATTATTAGCGATGGCTAAATGTCATCACTAATAACCCCATCCCCATCACTAATAGCTCATCAAAAATAACGTGGTCACTAATTATCATTATTAGCGACAACAAAAATTTCATCGCTAATACAAAAATTAACGATAGTATTAGTGACAATAAAGCCGTCGCTAATAATTTTTATTTATTTTTTAATAAAACTATTAGCGATAGTATTTTCATCATTAATGCCATAGCTAATAGATTTATTTAATTAATTAAATTATAAAATTATTAGTGATAGTATTTTCATCTCTAATATCATCGCTAATAGTTTTATTTTAATTTAATTAAAATTTTAGAAACTATTAGCGATGGTATTTTCTTTGCTAATATCATCGCTAATAGTTTTTATTTTTTTAAAAATATGTAATTAAATTTTTACAATCTATTTTAATCATAGTAACAAATAATTATATTTTTTTAAAATTTATTATAAAATAAAAATATAATTATTTATGATAATCATAAATATAAAATT
>KE504876.1:429395-439890 GCA_000441515.1 Elaeis oleifera | reverse complement strand
AAATAATATTAATTTAAACTATGTTAATTAAATTAATTAAATATTATTAATTTAATTAATATTAAATTTAATTTAACTAAATCTAATAAATATTAATTAAAATATTAAAAATTAAATAATAATATTTGACGATCGCTATGGAGCCGTCGCCGCTAATACTTACTAGACCAACCAGGAGGCAGTGCTGCGGCATGGAGGGTTGCGCGGCAGGAGAAGAGGGGGAGGCAGGGGGAAGAAGGGGGGAGGAAGAACGGGAGGAGGCTGGCCGAGGGCTCGGGGAGGCAGCCGGAGGGAGGTAGTCTAAGGGTTCGAGGAGGCGATCGGGGGCTCGGGGAGGCCTATAGGCTTAGAGAGGTGGTCGGGGCTCGAAAAAGTTGGATCCGAAAGTGTGGTTGGAGAAAATGGGGACTGGAGGTGGGTAAAGAGGGGTGCGAGGGGAGAGATGGGGGAGGTGGCAGGGGGTTAGATCCGGCAAGGGGAGGGCGAGGAAGGAAAGGAAGGTTGGGCAGCAGGACGTCGGCTTTGGGAGACAGTCGGGAGCTCGGGGACCCGGGCTCCGAAAGAAAAGGGGAGGTCGAGAGGCACGAGGCTGGGGGGAGGAGGCCAGGGGCTTTGGCGGTGCGGCATGAGCTGGAGATCCAAGAGAGGGGGAGAGGGGGGTTCGGTCATTCACTGGTGGGGGATGAAAACCAAGGGCGGGGGGGGGGAGTGAGGCTTTTAGTGTGGGGAAGCCAAAAATTGGAGGGGAGGAAATCTATTAGCGACAGCTAAGCCATCGCTAATAGTGCCGTTGCTAATAACAATATCTCCATCACTAATAAGCTTAATAATTTTTTTTACGATGGCATGTGTTTTGGTCACCATTGTGGTCGGTAAAAATGGTTATTAGTGATGGCAAGTTTGTCGTCGCTAAAAGCTATCGCTAAAAGACCTTTTTTTTATAGTGACGGTATATTATATTTTGAATCGTGCTTTAATTTGATCAATTTTAAAGAAAGATCTTTATGAGCTTTCAAGAGATAGAAAATCTAATATGAGTTACTTTCATGCTTTTGGTTACTGTTGCTTTTTTTTTTCAAATAATAGAAAGATAAGCCAAAAGAGTTTGATGCCAAGTCAAATAAAGGTATCTTTAGATACTCTTCATCCAGAAATGTATAGCGTCTTCCATAAAGAATCTTGGTTGTTGAAGAATCAATCCAATATAGTTTTTGGTGAGGCTAACAATATTTTCTTGAGAAAAGAAGATGTTGATTGTGATGTAGGTATTCTAAACAAAAGAATGGAGGATCTCACTCTAAAAGACATTCCCACACAAAATGAAGAAGGGAACAATAAAGAAGATGAAGATGAGGAGGAAAATCTTGAGAACAATTCCAATAAAGGACTTGGTGAGGACTTATCCAAAGAATGGAGGTATACTCATAGTCATTCAAAAAGTCTTATTTTGGTGATCCATCGTTATTTTGGTGATCCATCGTAAGGGATAAAAATTCGATCATCTTTAAGAGATGTTTATAATCACTTAACTTTTATTTCATATATTGAACCTAAATTTATTGTAGAAGCTGAAAATAATTCTAATTGGAGAAATGTTATATAAAGAGAACTTAATCAATTGGAAAGAAATAAGGTTTGGATCTTAGTAAGTAGACCTAATAATCATCCAATAATTAAAACTAAATGGATATATAGAAATAAATTAGATAAAAATGATAATATAATAAGGAATAAGACGAGGCATATAGCTAAAAGATATAATTAAGAGGAAGAAATTGATTTTGATGATACTTTTGTTTCTATTGTTAGATTAGAAGATATCAGATAATTGCTTACTTTTGCACGTTTTATAGATTTTAAATTATACCAAATGGATGTTAAAAGTATTTTCTAAATGGTTATATAGTTAAAAAAGTATATGTTGAACAACCATCTAGATTTGAAAATCATACTTTTTAAATCATGTTTACAAATTGAACAAAATATTATATAATTTGAAACAAGCACCCATACATGATATGAAAGATTAAGCAAGTTTTTGTTAGATAATGAGTTTACTAGAGAAAATATATATAGCACCTTATTTATAAATAAAAGAATGATAACTTGCTAATTGTACAAACCTATATAGATGACATTATTTTTCATACTACTAATAAAATCCTTTGTCAAGACTTTGCTTAGCTAATGCATGAAGAGTGTGAGATAAGCATGATAGAAGAACTAAATCTTTTCTTTGGACTCCAAATCAAGCAAACTGAAAAGAAAATCTGTGTCAATCAAGATGAATACATCAAGAAAATATTAAAAAATTTGGAATGGATGATGCAAAAGAAATTGGCACCTCGATGAGTCCTTCATATAAGCTTAACAAGAATAAGTATGGTAAGAGAATCAATCTCAAATTTTATCGAGGTATTATTGGATCTTTACTTCATTACTGTGGGCCAGGAATTATTGGATCTTTACTTTATTACTATGGGCCAGACATAATATGTAGTATATATATGTGATAGATTTCAAGCTAATCCTAAAAAGTCATATCTAATTATTATTAAAAGATTTCTTAGATACTTAATTGGAGTTAAAATATTGGTTTATGATGCTCTAGATAATTTGCAATTGATTTAATTGATTATTCAGATGCTAATTTGCTGGATCTAATATTGATAGAAAACGTAGTAGTGAAATTTGCTAATTTCTTAAAGTTAACTTAATCTTTTGATTTAGTAAGAAATAAAATTTGGTAATAATATCTATGATCGAGGTTGAATATATTACATCTAAAAATTATTGTACTCAAATCTTATGGATTAAGCAATAATTAAAAGATTATGATATTAAACTAAATAAAATTTTAATAAAATATGATAATACAAGTACAATCAACTTAACTAAAATTTTAATTCAATATTCAAAAACTAAATATATTAAGATAAGACATCATTTCATAAGAGATCATATTTAGAGAAATATCTTATTGCTTGCTTTTGTTTGTATTGATAGATAATTAGCTGATATATTCATCAAACCCTTAAGTGAAGATAGGTTTAGTATGATAAGAGAAGAGTTAGGAGTGTGTAATCCTTTTTGTTAGAAAATCTCTCTCTAAATTCTTGATTTGCCTTATCCTTCATTTGATTGCAATTTTTTTTTAATATCCTTTTTGAATCCTTTTCTTCGAATTGTCTTTGGGTGTTAAAGGTCAACTCTTAATCAAAAAGAGTAAATTTTCTAATCTAAGATAGAGCTCAAGTCGACTCAGTCACTATGAGTCGACTCAAAAAAGTGTGCTTGTAGGAGTCAACTCGCAATTAAGTTTGAGTCGACTCCTATGTCGAATCCAATTTCAAGCCGTTCTGACCTCCTTTCTTTTCTTTCTTTACTATTCACTTGAAACCTCACTCCAACCCTCCATCTATTATTTTCAAGCCCTCCATTCTCCAAATTTCTCCAAAAATCTTTTGATTCATGCATCCATGGCTCCTCGAAAGCGTCTCACCTACTGGTTTAAGAGAACTAGAGCACCTGAGCATATGGAACAGAGAATAAACGTTAGAAATGAGACTTTACCACCATAAAGATCAATTGGAGAGGAGTCCTTCGCCACCACAACCATCGCCATCCCATGTCCCTCTCTCCACTAGGATTGTCACCACCTGGTGGAAGATTGACTTCGACTTAAGTGGAAGCATTTCTCCAAAGTAGTCCACGAGCAGGGTGGGGTTCATGATTCCTTGGACCTCCAACCAAGTCTGAAGTTCTTTGGGAATATCCATCTAGGTATTAGGAGTGTTGAGTCCATGATCAAGAGAGTCTTGACAGAGCATAGGCTCACTCGAATAGTTTAGATGCCCTAGTTCAGCACATGCATGGATAGACTTGAGGATTGGAGGATGGGCTTATAGTGCATTCTAGAATGAGAGGAGGTGTTGCCTACCTAGCTGTCAGTGATGATGTAGCTACTCCATCTTATCATGGGTCAGATTTTCTCGAAGATGGGAGGATTAGACTTTGTCTTAGAGCGGGACATCCTCATGATGTTCCACATAGTTTGAGGCATTCTCTTGAACCTACCCACTCTGATGATGCAATAGATTTAGGAGATGATGAACATGTTGAAGGCATGTCTACCTTACGATATGGTTATCATTCTCATCTTTCAAGAGTTTGGAGTGCAACTGGAGAGGGAGACCTCGAAAGACTTGATGCACTCAAATACCTACAACGACTGATCTCTCTACTGAATGGGGTACCAAAATTTGGAAAGTAGATGGATCTAGACAGGCTTTGAGTATAAGCAGCAATATGGGGATGCAAAGATAAGGTCGAGTGCACCATATAATGACCAACAGATAGCTTGAAACTCCACCAGTAGTATTAATAGTAGCACTTGCCATCCCAGCACCAATAATAGCAATATATAATTCCATATCACCACCAGTAGTAGCAATAGCTCAACAAACCACCTCAATATGTCTGGATGATGATTAGCTTTACGATTAGCAGAGATTTTGTTGGCTAGGTTGAGCTAGACCGACAGGAGCCTACACCACTAGACGCCTTAGAGATCACAACCACTATTTAGAGGGAGCTTTGTGAAGTCAGGATCAAGGTCTCCAGGCTTGCAAATAGAGTCCTCGCCCTGGACCAGTATATAGGGTCAAGAAGTGAGGAGCCAATTGATTTATCAAATCTCACTTGAGAGGCCACTAGATTGAGGGGAGAATTGATATAGGAGTGGCATAGATTTCAATCAAAGGCTAGAGGACTTGCCACTTCTCAACAATCAGGTATCACCTCCCCCTGATAGTTATGGGGTAATTGATCTCGTAGTTGGAGTCCCTTAATTACACCATCTTCAGTAGTTAGAGCTAGGAGCCAGGTGTACACTTCACCTCCTAACTCTCTACTCATCAGCTGACTCTATCTAGTCAGCCTACCCCTAGACTACTATTTAGGAATATACTAGGTCTGATGTAGGCTTTTCTGCACCTAAACTTGAGCCTTCAAGCATGACCAAGAGTAGGAGGGGTGGACCATCCTCTTCTAGGGCTAGTTCTTCCACTCACATAAAGTTGCCCTCGGATGAAGATTAGACTGCTATGTATTGCTTTATCTTCTATGTACTAGTTTACCTTGTTTATGTAGTTTTTAGTCTTATTAATGTATCTAGGTGTACTGTCTTGACCATGATTTTGTACATAGTACATCCATTTTGTTTGGTACATACTTTGTAAAGATAATACAAATGATGGATGAACATATTATGTTTCTTTTAGATTATAACTTATTGTGTTTTATTGGCTCATTTCTTATTGTGATAATCATTACTCTATTATGCATTGACGCAATCCTTCACATTTTTGCATGATGACAAAAAGGGGAGTAAGAAGAAATAAATTAATTTATTTTTGAGTATAAGCAACACTTAAGAGCAGTTAAAAGTAGTCAAAGTACTTATGTTGAGAAGTTTCTCATGCTGAGAACACATACCATTATTAAAGTATTTATTGCTACTTTGATACTTAACTTTGCTTTGACACTTTACTACTTTTGATACATACATGCTCTGATATAGACCAATTAATTACACACTCTGATATAGATCAATTAATTTGATACATCTCATAACACTTTGGCACATGCTTTTGAAAATATGCTGTGAATTCTTTTGAAAAAACAACAATTCAAGATGCTTAATCACCTTCCTAGCACTCTAATACTCTATGATACATTCCCATGACTAAGTTAAATGAATTAAAATGTTCAAATTTGCAATACTTTGATACATTTAAAAAGACACTCTAATATTCTATATTCAAAATTTTAATCATTTCCCAAACTTAATGCTTTGATAGTTGGCCTTGATACACTCATATTGTTAGTTAAGCAAGAGTTCAATCATTATCTTAGCTTATAATAAGAATTTTCATATTTATACTTAATATTTTGTCATCATCAAAGAGAAAAAAATTGTTGACTCAAGGAATGATTTGATGAGTACAAATATTTGAGTATATGATGGAACTAATAATTTGATGAAGTGTGCGTTAAAGAGATTTTTAGGAGGCTAATTTGATCAAAAAATGTCAAAGCATTTGCAAGAATTTAAGACCAAAAGATGCAAGTTTGGGCAGATACATTATGAGAAAAATGAAGCAAAAAGTTAAGAGTCGATACCAAGTTTCAACAAGATGACTTTGATATGCAAAATCTTAAGTAGCATAAAATTACGAGTCAATCTCAAGTGAAAGATAGAGACTCACCAAAATCGACTTCTTCCCGAGTCAACCGCAAGTCAACTTTGATTAACCCTAAGTTCCTATGAATCGACCTCTACTGCACTGAACAATTATAACAGCTAGTTCTGCATGTAGTGCAAAAACATGTAGAATGGCTCTAATGACTAGTTCCAGCTTCCAATGGTCGAAAACTGACTTTTTGACCTTCCAAGAGCTTTAATGCATGGCAAACACATTGAAAAAGGTAGAGAAGGAGGAAAACAAAGAAAATCAAAGAAATACTAAAAGTTCATTCAAGAGAGTGCATTTATATCCCAACCATCATGCTCTTGAGATTTTAGAGGGTTCAAGAAGAAGAAGAGGAGAGCATTAATTGCCAAGTCTCCTCAATGATATCCACTCGAGCTTCAATAATTTTTATTTGCTCTTTGGGAGCTTTTATATATGTTCTTTATTGGTTAATCATTTTCTGGCATAACAAGCTTCTATTGGAATTGAAACTTGAGGAAAAGGCCAATCCAAGCCATGAATTGGATGGTATTGAATGTACAAGCCTAGTAGTGGCTTGGAGGAGTGGTTTTGGTTGATTTCTATTAAAATATCAACTAGATTTGGTTATGAGTTTGAGCAGCTGTAAGCTTGAAGAGATTATAGTAGAATTTAAAAAAAAATATCTTGAAAAGTGGATGTAGGTATTAAGTTTGGTGCCCAACCATTATAAAATCTTATATCTTTGTGTATGACTAGCCTAGAGGCAAGTCTCTTGTTGGAGAGCCTAAGTTGACTCAAGTTGACAGCTAGTTACCTCAATTGTGAAGCTTAAGTGGTATTAAAAATAATGTTGAAAGAATTTTCATAAGGGCTTGCCTTTGAGAGAAGTTTAGGGTTCAAATCTTGATCGTGTGACTTAACCACCATACAGCTTTAGAAAGAAAAAGACTCTTTGTATATTAGTTCTTGAAGTCTTTTATATTTGCATATTAATATCTATTTTTCATATTTATGTAAAAATTTTCAAATGTTCTCTATTTGTACAAATGAATTTTTCTGTTAATTTTCATTAGCTGAACCTTGGATTAGCTCAAATAGGGTTCTAGAAGAACAAAATGCCTTCTTGTCTACTTTGTCTTCTTCTCCTCAAGACTTAGTTGGTAAGAGACCAATGATGGAAGGGCACAAGTTAAGAGTTTAGTTCAGTGTTGAGGGTGATGGATAAAAATATCTACAAAATATTAAATTAACATTCATAGAATATAAAAAAATTATAAAGATATCACTTCAAGTTTGAGCTAGTTATACTTAGATCCCAAAAGTTTGAAGGGTTTTGCTTAGCTACCCAAACATCATTTTCATTACAATATTGCCCAATCATCTATTTGGATCCCAATAGGAGTAAAAAAGACAAGCATATCTTTGATTCAGAGAGGTCAAATTGTGGTATTTGCACAGTCTCATAGTGCTTTATCTTTTATAATTCATCAACTTGCATAAATCTTAAAGCACTCTATCTTCTATCATTCAATGACATGCATAGATTTCAAAATGCTCCATCCTATATTATCTATCCACCTACATAGATCTTAAAGTATTCCATCCTTGATTATCCCTTTGCTTGCATAGATCTCAAAGTGTTATGTTCTCTATCATTCATCCATCTATACTATTTCAAATTATCCATTTATTTACACAAATCTCAAAGCACTCCATCCTTTTATCATCCATTTACTTGCATAGATTGTAAATCACTCTATCCTCTTTTATTCATCCGTCTACATAGATTTTAAAATATTTCATCCTCTATCATTCATCTTTTTATATAGATCTTAAAGAGCTTCATTCTCTCTCATCCATCCACCTACATAGATCTCAAAGCACTTTGTCTTTTATTATTCATCTATCTACATATATCTCAAAAAACTCTATTCTTTATCATTTATCCACCAACATAGATCTTAAGGCACTCCATCCTCTATCATTCATTTGTCTGCATAGACTTTAAAGAGCTACATCCTCTATCATCCATCTATTTGCATGGATTTCAATGTACTCTATCCTCTATCATCGATCCACCTATATAGATCTCAAAGCGCTCTATCATACATTCACCTACGTAGATCTCAAAATACTCTATCTATTATCATCAATTTACGTAGATCTCAAAATACTCTATCCTTTATGATTCATCTGTCTATCCTCTATCATTTATCTATCTGTAGAGATTTTAAAGCACTCCCTTTCAATTCAAGCCAAAATAAGAGTCCCTTGCTAAGTTAGTCAAAAGGGCAATTCCAGAATTCTACAGAAGTTTAGTTATTAGTTGACCTGCATATGATAATATTTTACAATGAATATAAAGTTTTGATAGTTAATTAATACTTTTTAGGATCTATTTGAGAAATCCAGCAGGATTGAGCTAGATTTTCTATAGGAATCAGGCCTATTGACCTATCCAACCCTATTTTTTTAAAAGCTCATTCTAGTCTAGGCCTAAATCTCGTCTAGGGACCTATTGGATTGCAGGATGGAAAACAAAGACTTATGGATGTCTTTTTTCTCCTACAGGATTTGGGTTGGAGAGAGAGTGGGTTGATATGGATGTTGTTTGAATAAACTATGTAAATTTAGCCCAATTCTATTGGATTTTCCAAACAAGCCATTAAACTTTGGGGTCTAAGTGTAAATGGCCCAAACATAGGAGGATGTATCTGGAAACATAACATTATTTATTATCTACTTAATTTAACTTGAAGGACATATGCATAATAAATTATGATCCTTTAATATAAAATACACAAAATAGAAGAGATTTTAGGGACTAATCTATAAATTTACAATATAAATACATAAAATAGAAGAGATTGGACATCAATAAGGAAATTAAATGGCGATCTCGCTGAAGAAAGAATATATCATCTAGAGTCTTGCATACTATGATATGTAATCTAATATATGCTTGCAATAGCCCATAAATGGTAATCAAGTAGAAATCTTCTTAGATGGGTGATTGGCCAATGCGGGAGACTAACAGCTTGGGTCAAGCATCACATAGACTCCAAAATAGACAACACCTTGCAAAGTAAAAGGGCGGCATAAAGAACCCATGCTTAATTATGCTACCTTAATATAATTTAATCATCATTTAATTATTTTATTCATGCCTCGTACAAAATCTACATCTCCCCCCACAATTTTGCTTCAAGGTGACAAAACAGAATAGGTGGGAGGAACATCTAACTGCGTAGAAATCTTATGAGCAACCTTCTTTTTTAATGTTATATTGCCGTGCGGCTCAAGCATTTCTGAAATGCTGCAATTGCTAGTATCCGTTTCTTTCAAACCTCTTCATGCATTAAATGAGTGATTAATGATCTAAAGCCTGTGCATTTATTGTTAGTGCAAGAAGTATTGGGCGTTCAAGGTCTACTAGCTGTGACAGAAATTTTTGATTAGATCCATTACATTATCTTGGTTTTAGACTGTTCTATAAAAACTATCACATCATTGTATGATAGTTCATAATGATTTTTTTCATTCAAAATTTTAATAAATTTAATAATAATTAATTTTTATTAAAATTTAATGATAATTTTATTGAATTATTTAATCAAATAGATAATATGATAATTTTTATTAAATGTACCTGTCATTCTGACCAATAAGTTTCATGATTGTCCCATGCAAAAATCAACAAAACCTCGAGTCAATGGTGACCATTAATGAGATGTTTAAGTTTCTCACCTCTCATAACTGCGCGTGACCCCACCACCATACAAAAGCCTCGAGGAGAACGCGTTGGGGATCAAGCCATCAATGCCAATTTGTGGTGCCAGAAGAAATAGAGAAGTTTCGTGGGTCCTAAATGCCAAAGGGATTGGGCCATTTAATGAGTCAGACGACCGGATTTAATGGTCAAATTTAATATCGTAAGCCACACTTGAAAGTGAGACATGTACGTGTGCTCCACGCTCCCCAATGGATGTGAAACCTGAACACAAATCAACGGTACAGACGGACGAGGGAAGTTGTCAGACTCTTGCGGCCTTTTCACTCTAAATAAAGATGTATAAAATTCACATGCCACTAGTTAGTTCTTTTAATGTAAGAAACATAACCCCTGCTATCGTATTCAACGGCAAAAAAAGAAAATCAATTTCTAGTCATCAGTTTACTGGTCATTTAATAATTATGATTCATTAGGCTTCATTTAATTCTGTGCCTCATATTATACAAATTTATATATATATATATAT
>KE504876.1:410477-429269 GCA_000441515.1 Elaeis oleifera | reverse complement strand
ATATGTTCAAATTAATGAGCAAGTCGAGGATTATTGAAGATCACATGGCTATCAAAACGAGGGACTCGGGGAAAAAATTGTTGAATAGTCCTCATCATCAAAGTGCAATCAAAGTTGAGAACAGAAGTTAGTTTTCCTTAATTTGAAATAAAGATTCATAATAGCAATGCAAGGTGATTCAAAATTTTAGATAAATAAAGAGGCTTAGATTAATTACGAGCATGAAGGCACAAAATCATGATTCAAGATAAGCGATGGAACATGTTTAATTGTATTACATTCAATCAAGGTCAGACTAGCAATGAGAAATAGCAATATGCTTGCTAATCTAGCTATGGACTAAGTATTAAGTGGAAGTTGACTTGCTGTAATGAAAAACATGGGTCAACCTGATTGCTTTCATTCATGTAATAACATAAACATGGGTTATCATGCATACAAATGCAGTTTTCACTTTTATAGCCGTGCATGTATGTCAAAAGTGCATGCATACATAGCTATGTATGGAGGCACAAAATTATTGTTTATGATAACTAGTTGAACATGTTTAATTATATTTGTTACCTTCAATATAAGTTAAGCAATGAGACAAAAGTTAACTACTTGCTAGTAAGCTATCAATCAGCTATTAATCATTAGTTCATAGATCATAATATGTATCCATGGCTCACACATTTAAATTGCTCTATTGCATATAATAATGCAAAATCATGGGACATTCTACTTAGATAGTTTTGCTTTTAAAGTTGTGAATGTTAAAAGGTGCATATAGGAAAGAGTACAGAGTTATGGTTCACAAAAGTAGTTAAACAATTTAATTATATCATATTGACCTTCAATGATGCATGCAATTTTCAATTTTATATACAATTCATTATATTCAATTGTGAGTATAACGAACAAAATTCTGACTCAAGATAAGTACTTGAACATGTTTAACTACTTACCTTCAATACAAGCCATGTGAATGAGATAAATAGCTATATGCTTATTTCCATCTATGAGCCAACTTTCAAGTGTAAATTGACATGTCATAGCTAGCTAGTAGTTGTGCATATCTGAGTTTCCCTAATAACTTACTAGTCCATGTATGCTATAATACCTCTAATGACACATCATAGTATGCGTTTGTTCCTCACACACATTTGAATAATGAAACAAGATAAGACATGTCTAATTACACATCATAGTGCAACAAATAGATATTTGCTTCCTAATACTCCAGCGGTCAACCAACTTTGATGACATATCATGATGCACATTTGTGGCTCATAGATTGGAATGAATCGAGATTATGTAGTTGACATATTTAATGTTGTAGTTTATATATAGTAAAGTCAAGCAATGCGACAAATAGCTAGTTGCTTACACAACAATGTGTGAAAATATAGAATTATGGTTTGAGATAATTGAATTATAATTGTATTATGTTTACTTTCAATATAAATCAAGCATTGAGATAGTTATGTGCTATGTGCTTTCTTATGATGAAGTAGTTGTCATGTGTAAATTGACACGTCATTGTACATGTCCATGGGTTGTGCATCTGAATTGCCCTAATGACTTACACCCACAACTATTAGTCTAGCTCTCATGATATATCATAGTATGTCCTTGGGGCTCACAAACTTGAATAATGAATCGAGGTATGCAGTTGGACATGTTTAATTATTTTATGTTTCCATTCAGTTGATGTTAAGTAATGCAACAAATAGATATTTATTTCATCAAGCTATCACCAACTTGCATGGCACATCAGGATATATTGTTATGGCTAATAGACCTACATAACAGATTAAGATAAGTAATAGGGTATGTTTAGTTATATTGTGTTTACATTCAATTTAAGTTAGGTAATATGACAAATAACTATCTACTTATTCTACCAACTTGCTCTCATGACATGTCATTAAATATATTCATGATTTGCACAACCAAATTATGGATCAGGATGAGCAGTTGGACATGTTTTAATTATATTATGTTTACATTTAGTTTAAGTCAAACAATACGACAAAAACTATCTCTTTACTAGTCTAGTGATAAACCGGTTCTTGTGACGCATCATAATATATGTTTCTATGACTTGTATACTTGAACAGTTCTGATACGTAATACCAACTAGAAATCATGATTCAGCTTTCATATATACAATCAATTTCTAATTATACAGCTGTATATTATAAAAGAGAGAATGTGTAGTGTGTGTGTATATATAGTCATGTACACCTCTCTTTGCGGAGATGAGGGACAGCATGGAGGAATTTTTTTTTTTTTTTGGGTAGAACTGCATGGAGGAATTCGCTGCATTCCAATATTAATAGAATGGCAACTCCGCATGCGTTCATTGAAGATTTCCTACGGATGGACGTTAAAAAATGAAGATCTACATGGCAGATTTTACAGCAGTCGAGGACGCTACGTTAAAAACATAATTCTTGGGGGACCACAAAATCCCACTGGAAATAACTGAACCCAAGTACGTTAGAAGTTTCCACCTACTACGATGGTACGACCAAGACTCACCGCTCAAACTCCTCTGCCAGTCTCCAAAAAGGAGGCTCGCACTTTCTCCCCTGCATTAATTGCTCCCTTCCCAGCATTAAATGCTCCTTCTTTTGGCCGCCTCCCCACCCCCCACTCCAACGGATTCCATTTAATAATTGTTATTATCAAATACCCTTGAACTCGTGTCATATTATCTGAACTCCGGCTCCCCCCCCCCTCCATTAATTCTGCTCTCTGTCTCTCTCTCTCCCTCTCCTCTCTTCTTCTATAAATTCTCTCTTTCTGGCTCCATCGGTCTCCAACTTCTCCTGCTCTTCCTTCCTTTGATCGATCTCTAGGGTTTTAGGGCTATGTCTCCAATGGCGACCGAGGTGGGGGCTTTGGCGAGGATTCTTAGCGGGTACAAGAAAGAGGATAGGGAGGAGAAGGGGGAGAGGGAGAGGGATCTCGTCACCCTCAACCTCCTTGGCGGCGGTCCGATCGGAGTCGGATCCGGGGATTTGGATCTCGACTTCCGGGTTTCGCCCCCTGGCTTCGAGATCCGCCGCGATCTACTGGTAGTTCTCTTCCTTCCTCTTTGTCCCAATCGAGCTTTTATCAATTTCCCTAGAGATATTCTCCGACGTCTACTCTGTGATTTTTGTGCGTTTCATTATCTTCGTTGATTGAAAAATCTTTGATTAAAATTTGAATTTTCATCAAAATGGATCGCTAAGAAGCTTAAAATCGAGTTCTTTCTGGTTTCCGGCGTTTCTATTTAAGATTTTATTCTTGAGTTGTTTTTGTTTCCACAAAAAATATTATTTCTATTGATTGTTATTAATTTGGCCTCAGAAGCCCAGCCCCGCTCCGGCACGCCGCAAGCTCCAGGACCTCAACCTCCCGCCGGCTCCCGGCGACGGCGGCGACGCCCCTCCGCTGGAAGACTCCGCCTCCCCGGGCCTCGACATCTTGACTCCCCCCGCCTCGAGCTACCCCAGCATCTGCACCGTCGAGAGCGTGAAGTCCGCCCTTGAGTGGGCGGAGGGCGAATCTCGAGACAAGGCTCGTCGGGAGGGAAGAATGGACGGCTCTCCTTCGTCCTCGTCGTCGTCGGCGGCCACGAACTCATCGATGAAGCGGAGCGTTGGCGAGGAAAGAGAAGGAGGGGATGAGGGAGTGGACGGCTCTGATTCGTCCGGTGGGTCTCTGATGGCCGCGGGTTGCCCCAACTGCCTCCTCTACGTGCTGGTGGCCAAGCGGGACCCACGCTGCCCACGGTGTGGCTCGCACGTGCCGGCCCCGCATTTTACAAAGGCCTAGGGTCCGTTTTAGTTCAATCAGTGGCCAACTTCAGATTCAAGAACTACATAAACTTGTCATCCAGAGGACAAAAAGGGAGACATGAGATAATAGTTTTGGTTTCTTTCCTTTTTGCAAAAAAGAAAGGAGCTGTCTCTCAGTGTAGATGACTATTTTGTTTCGTTATTTTTGATATTTATTTTTTGTACCGTGGATTGTAAATAAATAAAACTTTTGTACGTACATAAATTTGTCAATGTTGCGTTAAATGCATTTTATTGAAAATGAAGAATGACATGGAATGATATGATTGGAACTGGAGGGCCCAAAGCTGAGAAAGGATTGAAGTGTTTATAAGATTTGAACAAAGAAGGTAAGGAAATTGATAATTTATATGCTTATTTATTTATAAGGGCATATAATTAGAGAGGGAAGAACAGTAATAGCAGAAAGTGGCAACATCATAACTACAAAAGATAATGATCATTAATTTGCATTTCATGAGCATTCTTTAAATTAGGTGTGAACATTTATGAGTGAATGATAAAGTTCATTAAAATTTTTGAAACACCATAAAAATTTGAAATATCAGCATGCCAAAGCAAAGTTCAAGAATTTGAGAATTCAGTAATTTTGAAAACATTGCCGTTATGGATAAACAATAATTTTCATTATGCTTTGCATAGACTTGGTATCAATACTGACTCTTTATGTCCCTCGCAACATAAGCATTTCTTTGCAGCTGTTTCAATTAATGTTTGAAGTATTTGATTATAGTCCTATATACATGTGTTAAGCCTGGGAGTTTTTGAGCTAGTAACAATGAGATTTTTTTTTTTTAAACTTTACATGCTTTTGGTATTGGATAAATATACTCCTATCTTGTTACAAAGATGTTCTATCCTTGATCACTCTAAGGGACTAATGTTTCATATATTTAATCTCTCAGTTATCTAGGTGATTAATTGATATATATGAATATGGAGTCTGAAAAGTTTTATACCAACATATCAGCAGAAAACAATTAATTGAGATTTTGGACATCCGCTTCAAATGAAAAAAAAAAGAAAATAGATAAAAAAATGTGGTTGATATGGTGAAGTCAACATTAGCTAGATTCTTATGTTAAGTTTATAGATACTTATTAAATGTCATTATAAGATACTGAAAATGCTTGTAAAATCTTTAATAATCTGTCCATGCATACTATATGGAAAATATCTTTGGATGCTACACCACCACCTAAAATTCAACTATAAGTTGAAGTAATATGATAGACAATCCAATCTAGTCAAAATTGTACATCAGTGTCTAGCCAAAGGGGATGCATATTTGGATAGATTATTGTATCCAAGCATTTTGATACAAAAGACAAAGACCAACCAACTGCTTTTTCTCAACTTCTATTGCTTGGACATGTATTACACCAACTATTGTTGCACCAAACATGTTATATATTAAACACAATAATTTTTAGATTACGAGGCACACATAAGATCGGAGGATATGACACTATGAGGATATGATAGAATTGATAAGTACATACGATTAGAAAGGGTTTTCCTATTGCATATAATTAAATTAGTTTAGATTTATCAATAGATAATAAGTGATTTTAAAGGAACTGCATATATGTACATTTACTATAATGCATTGTTGACTAAGGAGCATATGGCGATGGATGTTTGGACTGGAACTTTGAGATCAAACAAGAGTTAAAAAGAACCAAACTTCACTTATAAGCGGCTTAAAAGTTGGCCTTTCATGCAAGACTTCAAACTTTTGCTTGCACATTATGTATAGTAAATATTTGGGTTAAACCGGAGTAATTAGCTGTCTCCATATTGATTTTGATTTTATGCCACATAAATTTTATTATAGCCACATCATCATTTTCAATTATTAAATATGCAATAGAGATGTCACCCCAAATGTTCAAACCCTAAACCTCTTCCAAGTAGAGAGGGGTGTGACATAATAGATGCATGTTTACAACAAAAGTTGAGTTGGTTGTATTATGAACTAGCTTTAACTAATTAGCTAGCTGGCATCTCCACTTTGGAAGGGTGTCCTTGGAAGTAATATCCTACAATTTTCAAAAGGATATGTAATCAGTTGCAATTTGCAAGAAACTAGCTTTCCAAATATTTGAACCCTTTCTATATTACATGAATAACAATAGTACTTGCAAAACAGTATCCAAAATAGTATATACATTTGTGTGTTTGGCAGAGAAAAATCTACATTAATTCTACTTTCATTAGCTTTTAATATTGTAGATGGGCTATTGTTATATATTTTTTTAAAGAAAGGGGATAGGTTGCAAATATCCAACCTTGATCCAACTTGATTTAGGGAGTATTTGGTATCATGCTTCTACTTTACAAAAGAAAGGCACTAGAAGAAAATTAATTATTAGCGACGGCTAAATACTATCGCTAATGGTCGAAAATCTATTGCTAAAACTATTAGCGACTAAATACCGTCACCAATAAACCATTGAAAAAAAGTTGGACGCTGAAGACCATTATTAGTGATGGCAGAAAAAATCATCACTAATAAAGTATTAGCGACAATAATTAGCGACGGTAAGTCCATCACTTATAATAATTTTTAGATTATTTTTAATTTAATTAAAATTTAAAATATATTAGCAACTGTTATAATTTCTAATAATCTATAGCCGTCGATAATAGTTGGCGATGGCATTAGTGATAGATTTAGCCATCGCTAATAATAATTTTTTATAAAAATTCAATAAATATATTTACTAAAATCTATTATAATTAAATTAACAACCAACATATATTTACAGACACTATAATAACTAATAATTAACTATCACCATCATAAATAAAAAATTAATATTATATAAAAATATAAATTATTCAATTATAGAAATAATATTGTTCAAATATCAAATTAAATATATTACATCCAAATTAAAATAATCAATGAAGATCCTCCTCTTCTTCTTCCTGCTCCTGTACATCGTTTGCAGCAGTAAGTAAATGAGAATCGGATGTCCCAATATTCCGTAACAAAAAAATAAATATTATTAATAACTGTAGAACTGAATTAATTGAAACTGTAAAACTAAACTAATTAGTGTGCCTCAAGCCTAAACCTCTACAGAGGGGTATATTTTGATATACTCCTTTAATTCTCAAAAATATTATTTCTATACATTTTATTCGATGATACGAAGCTATAGACATCCTCGATCAGTCCATCGGATGGTTAGATTGAATTTTGACTTTGTGGGTACCCCTTCCTTTTCGCTTGAAGCCTAAACCGACATGAAGAGATATATTTTGATATATTTTTTGATTATCGAATGGATTATTTTATTATATTTATTTGATGATATGAAACTATAGACACTCCTGATCCATCTATCGGATGGTTAGATTGAATTTGGATTCCTTACGCATCCTTTCCTCCCGCTTGAAGCCTAAATTGGCACGAAGGGGTATATTTTGATATACTCTTTCGATTCTCGAATAGATTGTTTCTATACGTCTCATTCGATGATATGGACATATCTACACCACCAACCATATCTACACCTCTGGCCCATCCATCGGATGGATAGATTGACTTTGATCCTTAGGTCCCCTTTCTCCAACTCAAACCTAATTATGTGAAGCTTTTAAATATAAAATTTAAATAAATAAAAAATTATTAATACTACTTGATTTACCTACTGTGATGACTGTGACAGTGAGCTCAGTTGATCGTGCAGATGCGGATCTCGAATAATCTCAACAACCTTCTCATAGACGGCATCTCGGAAGCTCTGAGATCACTGACAAATTAAAAAGCTTCGCACGACTTTCTCAATATGTGCATCACCCCACGTCTAGATTGTCGAGGCCTAAGAGGAGGACGTCGAAGACTAGTGAGCAATTGGAGGTCGAATCTATGTTTAAACCCTATGATCCGACTCTTACTCACCCCTCAAGTGGTTCTGAGCTATCCTTCAAGATCAAGGAAGGGCTGAGAGGATGGGTTCTCATCATGCTGCACTACGACGTACTCTGTATAATTTGCTTATATAATTTAAACATTTATTAGTGCTATCATATCAGTGTATATAAAATTTAATAAATAATATTTAAATTATCATAATTCATCTAGATCTAGAATCTAAGTAATCATCTCGATCCTTCTAGACTGATGTGTGGTCTCCCATAATTGCAGCTACCCTAGTATATGACCTAGCTGCCGTATCTACAATAAGTAAATGATAAAATTAAGTCAATAAAATATGCATATGATTAAGTAAATATGAGATTAATATAAGTTTAAATTTTACCAATCTATCTGCTATAACATGTATGTCAATGGAGCCGTCAATATACTTGATCGGATCTTGTTGGATGGTTCAATTCTATTGGATCCTCTACTATCTACCAGAGTAGTCCTCACTGCTCCACTGGTCATAGAGGGCCTCCCATACATCTTTCCGCATCCAGTGATCTGTGAAAAACTCTAGTCCGATGGTGACTTGAAACTGAAGAACTCAATAACGGACTACCTAAGGTTGTATAGCTCATTCTGGAGCCTATGTATGACGACCTCCTCGAAGGTTCGACGGCTAACCTCCTCACCTTGAGGAGTCTCAAATTGTTAGTATTCTTACAATTAGAAGCAAGCATGTATTAATAAATAGAATACAAACATACCATAATTAAAATTAAATATTATTAAAATTTAAGATTTTTACACCATTAACATACATTCGTTAATTGCTCCCTCATTAAGGTGTAAAATATTTTCGGCTTTAAAAATATTTTTGGTGACACCTCAACTAGCTCTAATAGAGGATGCTTGCAAATATTCTTTATATCTGCTCGGACTTTAAGATTGTCCTTCATCTTATCCTTGATATTCATAATAGTATGAAAATATTATTAAATATATTCTTTCAATGTGCATGACGTCAAGGTTATGCTGGATCAAATTGATGGACCAGTACCATAATTCCTAAAAGATGCTATGCTTCACCCAGTTATGGGTTCTATCGAACCTCCTAGATTTTGTTTATCAAATAGTATGCCAAACTGAATTTCATCCGGTTGGGATATACTTTGAAATATTTTCATACCACTGAGTCATGGGGTGCATGCTCATTCTTTATCTTATTCTTTGAAACTATCCTGTTGCTTTCAAAAGAATGATACTTGGAGAAAAATTGATGACGAAAATTGAACCAGTAGGGCTTACAACTATGCTCAAGTTGAAATATTTTTATACTCTTCATACAATAGGAACATGCTAGCTTCTCACGAGTTTTCCATCTTGACAGCATCCCATAAGTAAAAAAATTGCTAATGGTCTACATCAATGCAGCCTTCATGATATAATTCTGTTTCTTCGATACATCAAAAGTACGTATACCATCGAACTATAAAAATTTTAGCTCATCAACAAGAGATTTTAGATATACATCAATACTTCTATCGGGGTGTCGTGGCCTAAGAAAGACTAATGTAAGAAAGATGTTATATTCTTTCATGCACATCCCAGATGGTAGATTATATAGAGTAATAAAGATTGACCAATATGAATAAGGAGCCGCTGCATGATTGAACAGTGTAAACCCATCAATAGATAGATCCAGTCGGATATTGCATGATTTCTGAGTAAATAAAGGATCATAAATATCAAATTTCTTCTATGTCTCACTATTTGATGGATGACTCATCATATCGGAGCGCTTATAAATTTTTTTTGTATCATCTTATCTGTCCCACAGTACTTTTGGATAAGTAGAACCTCTAAAGCCTATGAGTAAGGAAAAGATATCGAAGAACCTTATATAGTATGTTCTATTGATTCTTACCCTTTTATCTTAGTTTAAATTAGCTTTCAATACATATATCACATGAGCTCTTTAGTTGGTCCTCCTTATAGAAAAGAATGCAATCATTAGGACATGCATCTATCTTCTCGCATCCCATGCCTAATCTTTTCACTTTTTTTTTGAAGCATAGAAGCTTCCAACAAGCTTCTCATCTTTCGATAGTATTTTCTTTATGATTGCTACCATCCTATCATAACAATTGACTATTATATTAAATTCGATCTTCAAGTTTAACAACTCTAGTATAACTGATAATACAGTATGTGTTTCACATCTCGATCATAGTGATTCATTAGCATCTCTCAGCATACGATAGAAATCACTACTGCTAGCTTCTGGATCATCCTCCACATCTCAGTTAAATTCAAGATCAGCAACATTCATAACCATGTCTATCATTCTATCTGTGTCTCTATCCTACTTGTTTCTAACCCTTGAAACTCTCTCCCACATTGCTCCATACAGACATCAATACTTGTAGTTAGATATAAATCCACTCCTATATAAATGGACAGTCATTATATCCTTATCAAGTATTTCTCTATTGTTACATCTCTTACAAGTGTAACGAGCCTATCCTTGATGTAAGAGTGCCGTATTTCCAAAAGTATAATCACAGAAGTACTCTACATCCTCTCTGTATTTAGTAGAATCATCCTATCGACTACTCGACGGTCCATCCAACTACGGTTTATGACACACTACCTAAGAATTTTGCATATAAAAATATAAGATAATTGCTAAATGATTATTTTATCATTTTGAATGGCTTCTATAATAGATGCATCTTACCATCAACTAATAGATATAGACGGTCCTATCCCATTCAAAAATTATATTAATTCTATAACTCAATTACAGTAATCAAATGGTATGCAATAGAGATCAAAAAAATTTCAACAGTATTTCTCCTTAGCTCTCCTCATACAGCTTAAGATGTATGAGTAGAACTAAAGAAAATACTGTCCGAAATTTTTCTTGAATCCTCAACATAATGTTTGATTATTGTAATAATCTATAGAATTAATTATATTTCTTAAACTATCCATACTGGACAATCAATTGACTAATGTATATAATTCTTTCATTTATACAAAAATATATAAATATATGATGCCATAGAATATGTACATTAATCAAAAGATAGATCTATGGTTCTATGCCATACAATACTTTTATAATTTTAAATTAGAAGGTTCCAAAATATTGAGCAACATTACAAATGGGAGGGTTGGGATGCGTGTCCCATGCATGCAGATTTGGGGTGCACCAGACGACTAGGCCATGTGCCCTATGCACCAGGGACTGTCGTCCAAAACAGTCAGATCGTGAATCCCATGCTGATGGGTCGAGCTAGGTTAGCCATGGAGGTGGCCCTTTAGCACCCCAGCAGGACATTTAAGCAAATCTCACCTCGGGGGTTCCAAAGTATCGAGCAATATTAATGCAAATAGGGAGGGTAAGGATGTGCATCCCGCACATGTAGGCTTTGACTGCAGGATGATTGGACCGTGCAACCCACACACTAAAGACTGATGCCCAAGGTAGTCAGGTCATGCATCCCATGCCAATGGGCTGAGCTCGGACATCCGCAGAGGTAGCACCCGCTACCACCCTAACAGAGCATCCAAGCAAATCCACCCAAAATTTCAAAGTACCGAGTAGCATTATAAATGGAGAGGACCGGGATGTGCGTCCTATGCATGAATTAAATTTAAATATTATTAATTTAAATAAACATCATAAATTTAAATTCAAACATCAAAAATTGAAAGAGGAGGAAATGGCATGTGGTGACAACTCCATCACCATTGCTAATACTCATCAAGGGACGGGAAGAAGAAGAGGGAATGGCGAGGGTGCGGGGATGGTGTTTCCAAAGTGGGGATGGTGGCGTAGGGATTGGGGCATGGGGACGGCAGTATAGGGATTGGGACATAGGGACAAGGGCTTCGACAGGATTCCGACGATGTGGTGGGGAAGAAGGGGGTAGATAGGGGGAGAGGGGGTGTAGAGATGGCGGATTTGGTGTGGGGATGATGGATCCGTTATGGGACGATGGGGATGGGGACTCCGACAGAGTTTCAATGGCACGATGGGGAAGAAGGGGGAGGTGGGTGAAGAAGGGGTAGGTGGGGGTGCAGGGATGGTGGATTTGGCGTGGGGACTGGACGGGTGATGGGGCTCCAGCAAGGTTTTGACGGCGTAGTGGGGGACGAAGGAGGGAGGCAGGGAAGAAAGGGGAGGTGGGGTGCGGGGATAGCAGATCCAGTGCAGGGATGGTGGATCTTGTACGGGGATTGGGGCACGAGGATGGGGCCTCCGATAGGATTTCGGTGCTACGATGGGGGAAGAAGGGAGACCAAAGGTGGGGGAAGAAGGGGTGAGGTGGGTTCATGGTGAAAAATAATCGATCAGGAATGGAGGAATTTTAGGGCACTGTATTAGCGATGATGAAAGTTGCATCGCTAAAGCCGTCGCTAATAACTAATAAATAAATAATTAAAATTTAAGAGTTATAGCCGTCGCTAATAATAAAATCCTCTGTTGCTAATAGATCTTCAATCCTTTAATGATGGTTTCTTTTTCATCTTAATAATTTATCGATAAATATCACCATTAGCCATTGCTAATAGCCATCGCTAATAAAGAATATTTTTATAGTGAGAGAAGCACAGCAGCTAGACTCTCTAGATTCTTCTAATTTTTTTAATGACTTTTATTTGTGTAGAAGCACTTTAGATATAATGTTAGTAAACACTTTTTTTTTGTTTTATATATGAGATGTGCTTTTTTACTATAAAGGTTGCAAAAGCACTTCTTTTGAGCAATGCCAAACATAGACCCTTAGATCTGACCCATAAAACTTGTAGTTTACACTTGTAGATATGGTATTAGGTTCCAAATTGGACATGTCTCAATAAGTTGAGGATAGATCTCACTTAAAATTCAACCCAATATGATCAAACTCTAATGAATTTAGTTTAAATGGAATAGCCTAATTCAAAATAAAGATCTAGTATTAAAAGTACATACTCAAGCAATACTTGTTAGTAAGTTGGATTTGGATCTAAATTTTAGGCCTGAAAGTAATTTGTACCTACTTTAGGTAAGTTGGATTCATTCTAGAGTTGTCTCACTTCTAACCTAAAGAGTTTACAAAATTTTGAGAGGTAGTTTTAATGGAAGCATGCTTGTTTCTTATATGGAGAGGAATGTATATCATTCTCTCCATCACTATAAGAAGAATATGGGAATGTTCTTGTTATATGATACTAAAACAGAAATTCAATGAAAATACATCTCTACCTCCAATTTCATCACATTCCTCCAGCCAAGTTCATCACATATTTAGTATCATATAAACAAGGAAAACTTTTCAAGAAACTATGAATTATTTGATCAGATGGAAGATTAGTACAACACTTTCATGTGTAATGCATGTGCCAAAGACTCCTTAATAATAAATATTGTAAGTATTTCCCAACTCCTATTGTCAATTTTCTAGTAAGTGCTTAGATTCTACCATCCAATAGTATCCTAATTAATTCCGACAGTCTAACCCAACTCCCAACCTTAACAAGAACATTAAGTTCATCCACATCCTTTTGTTCACTTGGATCATCCATCCTTTTCCCCATCAACCTTTCTTCATTGTATTGCTTACTTTCTTTGTAACTTCCCCTTTTCAGGAGCTCTCATAGAAGAAAGAGGCAAATGTGGTGGAAGCTTTTGGGCATGACTTTGGTTTCATGAAATACATTACATACCAAATCTTTGTATAAAGTTTATATATTTGTTAGTTTCTCAACGCTCAACTAATTTTCTATTGTATTTTCTCCCTCAATGAATGCAAAACATAGAGTACTTCAGGTAATTTTGTCTATTTGCCAAGTGCCTAGAGGTCAAATGTTTAGTATATACAAGAGAGGCACAATAATTTCTATTCAAGATTGAAGTATATGATAATTTCTAGCATCAATACCAGACATTTTACTAACCATGACAATTGGTACCCGTTGTTGCTGAACTCTGAGGTCAGACTGAGGTCGATCGAAGTGAGCTGAGGTTGATATTGCAGCTGTTGCTCCTTAAGCAACCATTAAACCTGAAAAGAAGTTATCTTGTAAGAGTTTTTTTCGGTGGGAGAGTCTCCAATACTCAAGTTAGATGGAATCCAAGTAACGGTAGAAGAGAAAAGTAAATGAGAGAGTGAAAGAACGAGAATAGTGGAATGGACTCGAGAGGCTTACCTCAGGATCCCCTACCTCCCTCTATTTATAAAGGGGGTCGGTAGCTGTTTCCACGATGACTAATGTGTGCAGTAACTGTATACAATGGCTAGTTCGTGGCTTAAGTTAGCCACAATGGTTAGCCACGTTCTTTGGCAGTTACAAGCATCTTAATCATGTGATAATGGTTGTAGATGTAATTGACACTGGCATCCCCAGGCTAGTTCAATCATGGTTTCAGATTATCTATGTCCGAGCTGTCGAGGTCGGACCCGTCAGGCTTGTGCATCTTGGACTATACTGAGATTAGCCAATATATTTCTCGCATCAGTTGTCCCCCACTTCTGAGTCAGAACATATTTTGAGAATGTTACGAATGGTTTTGAAACTTTTATCTAACCGAGGTCACATTAGAAGTCGAGTAAAACCTTCTGGAAGCTATAATATATATGATGATTAATTTATTGAGATGCATTAACTCTAAATCTGACGTATTTGACTTTCAAAATAACAATCCATAGGAGCTCATTTATCTCAATCCTGAGGTGACACGTGGTGTTATCAGATCAGACTAGATGAAGCAACATTTCAATTTGGGCCATCGGATGTAGTAATCTACAGGACCTCAGCATGGCCAATCTTGACCTACCACATGGGATGATCATGTAGGTCCAGATGGAGTATGGCTTTGACCTAATTAGTTATTCATCCATCTATAAATAGGGATTGTCTCCACCTTCTCATTTTCACTTTTCATAGTGGAAAATTTTGGCTCTTTAGATAGCCTTCAATTGATCTCTGGTGAGTTTTAAGTTTCCAAGGACATTTTGAAGATTCCTGTGAACTTTCCAACACGTCTTCATCTTCTCCAATCGGCCTCCAAGTTCTTTGATAGGGTCCATGTTATCCTCGAGGTCACCATTAGCTCAATTGCTCGATCTTTTTTGTATTCTTCCTCATCACTATCCCAAGATTAGGTATCGATTTTACCCTTTTGTTGCTTCTTTGGTTTTCCCTTTCCTTGTTCTTGATTGCTTGTCATTGATGGATTACCAAGGATGAGTGAGGTGGTGTTCTCTTCAATGGGCTAGTCATCCAACCATAATCTACCTCAAAATCGTTGGGCCCTCTTTTAGGTTCGTGAGTCTTCCTCCAATAGTTCAAAGGCTAGGCTCGAAGCTATTTGTGGTCCTTGGAGTGTAGCATCCATCCTCATCCATGAGGACCTAGAATTAATTGTCCATCCTCAATATCACATGTGCCTGAGGTTCCATTTTGAGCTCCCAGGTTTGGAGGGTTGGGTGATTGATCCTCTCAAAGGTTGGCTGGATTTGTATGAGGAGAATGTTAAGGACATATTTCAACTTCCTCTTCATCCCTTTCTTATTCAATTTTTAAACATCACTCCGTCATCTCAACCTCCTAGAATCGAACTCTTGGAGGTTGATTATAGTTTTCCTCATTCTTTGCTTTTTTTTTGATGTTTGACCATTAGTGTCACTTTTTTGAGATTGTTTCACCTTGAAGAAGCATCTTCAGCAAAGGAATGGATGGTATGTTTCACCTTGGAAAGGATGTCATCTGATCCAAGGTGCTCCTTTCTCTATTCATGGATAACAGAGAGATTTTCTTTATTCTTTTAAGCAACCATGCAGTTTTAACAAGTAATGGGGTAGGCCTTGAAAGTCACTAAACCAAGCTCTGAGGTTGTTGGATTCTGACTACTATTCCTCCAATGTTTTATTCGGGCGCAGTGCACTGCTTTTGCAAGATTGTTGTACAGACAGGCATTAGTCAATATTGGCTTGAGTCCTACCGACCTCATTTATATAGTATGTATAGTTGCTTTCATTTGTTTTTGTTGGATTGAAAAATTTTCAAATTTTTCTCCTCCATCTTGCAGCAATGAGGCAGCTCTATATCGATTTGCTTTAGAAGGTGGCCTAGAAGAAGAAGAGGGCCACCACAAGGGAAATCATTATCAAAGCGGGCTTGCATCAAGCTTATGTTCACACAACTAGCTTTGAGATCGGTCAGGGGAACTGAGCCATAGAGCAACTCCAAGGAGGTTGGAGGCTGACCCCAAAGTGGAGACTGTTAGCCCACTTTGGATGCTTCCACTTGGTGCAAGGCTACCATCATGCCCCTCCTTGTCTTCAACTCCATAGGCTAAGGTAACATCCTGCCTGATGGCATCTCGAGATGGCCAATCTACCATGACCCCTGAACTTGCTTCTGCCGAGGCCTTGCAGGAGGTCTATGAACCAAAGTAGGATGTTAAATTGTTTGACTCATGTCTATAGAACAATAGGGTTGCTAAAGAATTACTCTGAGCAATCCTATTGCTAGTCGATAAGGAGTTCTTCAAGAGAAAAACTTCAATGTCTGCATCTCTAACACCTTCAACTTAGTTCTTCGAGTAAGAGGTTTCGAATTGCCTTAGACAAATTTCTTATGTATTTTTGTTAAGTCAAATTTTATTCTTTTTAGTACACTCATGATCTTAACTATCTTGCTGAGGCCTTGAAGAAAGTGAAGGGGCCGTCGATGAGGCCGAGAAGAAGGCTGAGGAGAGGGTGAAGGTGATCAAGGAGAAACTTGCCAACAACGAGGATAAGATAAAGGCCATTCTTATCGATATAGGGAAGAAGTTGAGGACAACTGAGGAGAGGGTTGCAGTGATGGAATCTGATTCATCTAACACAACCGAGGCCTGAGGGGTAGAGGTTCTCAAGCTAAAGGAAAAACTCCTGGAGTTCAAGGAGGCCTCCAAAGCGGTTGAGGAATATCTTGCATTGGACCAGTATTGGCTCGAGTTAGCCAAGTATGTGTTCGATTCTTATCTATAGTGCCTTGTTGACTATTGAAGCAAAATGGAGAGACTTTTTCCTGAGCTCGACCTCAGCTCCTTTGATGATGATGAGGATACTCCACGAGCCAAGGATGCCCCATCAGCTACTGACAATGCCCCTCCCGAAGGAAACCATAAGTGATTTTATGCATGTATTTCAAAAATTTTTCAAAATAAAATATAATAGAAAGCAACTAGATTAATCATATTAATCAAATATGCATATGATCTAATCAATAAATCAGCCTACTCTAGGATCTATGACACTACAACATATATAAAATTTGAAATAAATTTGTATGCATGGATATTGACTGTAGATCAAATCTATTTCTATTTGAATTCAGAACTCGATACTTGAGTGCGGATCGACGATCACCGCTACTTATAAACATAGTAAAGAAGATCCTCGCTGGTTGTTCACAGTCGTACAGTATGTGCAGCCTCTACGAAAAATTTACTCGAAGTCTTGATCTGATCAACCTCTTCGGGAGTGCTAGCTCGCACGAAGACCATCTTATTGACTCATCTAGATCCTTCTTTCAGATATCTAGAACTCTTCTAGAGGTTAAAGAAGGATACTAATAGAAGAATAATAGGATGTGGAAGAAGAAGAACATAAGAAATTATTTCTTTATTTCTTTCTTTCCTAAACCCTAGGAAGAAACCTAGGAACCCACACCATAAGAGAGGAGACCCCTCTCAATTTTCTCACGCCAATAACCTAAGGAGGAATCCCCTAATTTTTTTGATCTCATCATAAAATTAGGCACCCTATAACCACCCTTTAAATAGGTAAGTTGTGTTAGGGTTTGAAGAGTCCAACAAGATTTGGACTCTTGTAAGATGTTGCCACTCACACTTAGACCATGCCCCTTAATTTCTTCACGCCTGTCACACAAAATTTTCACAGTGAGAAAGGTTTCTCACATTAAAACCCCTTTTTTTATGTCACACAAATAAAGGGATTTCAAGGCATGGCATGTAGGTAGGTGGGATGAGATCTAATCTCATCTAGATAAGGAATTCCATTCAAATCAAATTCAAACTTTCCTTAACTAACCTATCCGTAAGGGGTGATGAGAAAAGGAAGCATGGATCTGAATTTGTCGCACCATTCCCACACTAAAACAAGGATTCCGTGGCTACTTATGGGACGGCATGGTGAGTGCTCGGCCAAGGGAGAGAGAGTCCCAATTGACTGGGACACCTTTAGGTGGTTAATTTATTCCTAACCAATTTAGGAATTGGATGCACCCAAGGATAAAGAGATTCCTAATCTAATTAGAAATAAATTAGATCCTAGTCTAATTAGAAAATAATTGAATCCAAATCCTGATCAAATTAAAACTAATCTTCCTTAATGATTAGGTCATCTCAGAACCTAATCGGATCAAAACTAATTGAATCAAATTCAATTGATCTTGATCTAAAATTCATTGCTCAATCAAATTGAGCCAATCAGAAATCTAATTGTTAATTAATCCTTCATTAATTTACTAATACTTAGTGAATTAATTTATCATAATTTTACATATGGTTAATCATTAATCGAATTGATGATTATATTCTTGAACGATTCTCAATCATCGATCAACTACATGATCAATCAAAAATTTTTTTGAGTGTGACCCCATAGTTTCAAACTTAAGCCGATAGCACAGGAATAAATTTTTAACTAATTAATGTAACCATCTAGCAATGGGATCCAGCGTCCGGATAGATCAAATGATTATGAAAAAATATTCAAGAACCTACTGACATATGGTTACCGTATAATTCATCTCTTTGACCCTAATGCTCAAGGTAACTTAGGATTTAATTGTCAACCTTGGAATAGTCATCCACATTATATTTTAATCTTTCAAATCCATCATATGGATTATTTGAGCTCAGATTTTACTAAATTAAAATACACTAATACATTAACTCCTACTTATTTGGAAGGATGAATCTCTTCTTGACTCACATACTGACTACTATAAGTAATTGACTGTACGCAGAAACTTTTCGTCACTGAATTAAAAATTCAGATAGTCCAGCATCAAAGT
>KE504876.1:385093-399416 GCA_000441515.1 Elaeis oleifera | reverse complement strand
CCAATTTATTTTATACTTTTAAATTCATATCTTTATTTTATTACAAGTAGAAACTAGGATCTAAATAATAATTTAGTACCTGATTTATTTTTATATTTTTAATTTTATTTTTGACTTAAATTACTTTTCGACTTAAATTACTTTTCTCAAAATTCTAACTTCTCTGTGGATTCGACCTGACTCACTACTTTCTACATATTTTAATCTTTAAAAATTGAAATTAATTTGATAATCATGGTGTCCTAATGACAACATCGTGACCCTATCACATCATCATTTCAAAGACCTAATAATTTAGAAGATTTAATAATTGAATTGGAGAAGAGATTTGACCAACTAATCACAATCATCCCACTAACTTCACCAAGTCAGATCAGAGAAGATCAGATTTAAATTGATCCACACACCTAAATCAGTCATGCTGATTAACCTATGCGGTATAGGTTAGCACGAATCAATGAGTAATCGAATCGAAAATTGATTGACCATATTGGTCAGTTAAGTGAGATCGATAGGAGGGATATGCCATTAACTCGTCATAGACTCAATCTATGTGAGTAGCTCCCAATTAATGATCATCGGTCAAAACTACCAAACTTATCTTAGTCACTAATTAATTCATCAGTTTCAATTTGGTTTGCCTAAAGACTCAGACTCGACCATTGAGCCATCATCGAAGTCTATCTTTGTCTAATCATAGACAGAGACTTGACCAACTACAACTATTGTATTGGTTCTAAAAATTCTGATTTGATCTAGTTTAATTTTTGATTAGATTTAATCAATTTCTCTATTAAGTTTATTTGATTCTAACCTTAGGTCTAACCCAATTAAGAGGATCTTATCAAGCTAATCCATAAATTCATATTTTATGTGAATGTCATTAGATCTTAAATCATAATTCTAGATCTAAATATATATTTCTTAATTCTTAATTAGGTGCAGCAGTAACATGAGTTAAGGTTGTTAATTGAAATCATTTCAATTTTGTGAAATAATTTTACATCAATTTAATGTAAAATTTTTGTATCTGAAAACTAGGTCGGCTCACCCCTGGACTAAGTCTGCTACTTGTCGACTAACTGATAATAAACAGTAACTGTTACTGTTCAGCCTAAGATAATTGGATCGGCTCAGTCAACACTGGGCCGACAAACCTAGGGGACTGAGTTTGCTTAGTGCAAAATTAAGTCGGCTTAGTTGGCGTGCCAGCAAGTATCAAAGAGTTTTAGATTTGAAAATCTTACATAAACTGAAATAAATCAATCATAAATAATTTAGATCGTATCTAAATATTTTATGATTTCATATTTCATCGTCCATGATTGAAATAATTTTAATGGTATAGATTATATAATTTACTTTTCATACAACTTATCTTTTGTATCACATACAAAAAACTTAGAATTTCAAAATCTAAGATTTTATAGAAAAGTAAGTTCCTTTCACCTTCTTCTTCATGATATTTAATCACATGGCATCTCTACATGTCATAAGAGCATCCTATCAAATGGAAAGAGAGGATCTTTAAACTCTTCTTACTCTTATGATCGGACGGCTTGGTGATCAACCCAATTCAAAAACTTGCTAATCAGATCATCTAATCTACTCACATATCATATATACAAAAATTCAGATCTAATCTAAATTGTATCATATCTGATCATAATATTAGATCATATCTAAATCAGATCAAAAATATCACATGCATCATATAAAATCAGATTTTATCAAAATCTACACAAACTAGGACAACCTTTTACTGTAAGGGTTAATCTTACAGTAGGACAACCTTATCTCGATTTGTACTATCAATCGTTAATTAAATTTAGATCTAAAATATTATATATCAGATCTAAATTAAATTAAATTTTAAATCTAATATGCACATATGTCATACCATAACAAATCAGGTTTTGATACCACTGAAGGAAACTGTAGGCGATTTCATGCATGTATTTCAAAAATTTTTCGAAATAAAGGACAGCGAAAAGCAACTAGATTAATCATATTAATTAAACATACATATGATCTAATCAATAAATCAACCTACTCTAGGATCTATGATATGATATATGGTATATATAAAATCTGAAATAAATCTACATGCATGGATATTCATTGTATATCAAATGTACTCCTATCTAAGTTCAAAACTTGATACCTGAGCACAGATCGATGATCATCACTGCTGATAAACATGATAAAGAAGATTCTCGCTGGTTGCTCACAGCCGCATAGCGTGTCCGACCTCTACGGAAAGTTCACTCAAAGTCTCGATCTGATCGGCCTTCTCGGAAGTGCTTGCTCACACAAAGATCATCTTGTTGGCTGATCTGGATTCTTCCTTCAGATCTCTAGAACTCTTTCAGAGGTTGAAGAAGGATACTAATAGGGGAATAATAGGATGTGAAAGAAAAGAACATAAGAAACCCCTTTCTTTATTTTTTCTCTTCCCTAAATCCTAGGAAGAGAACATAGGAACCCACAAGAGAGGTGACCCCTCTCCTTAATTTTCTAATGCCAATAACCCAAAGAGGCGTCCCCTAATTTTTTTGATCTCATCATAAAATTAGGCACCCCATAACCACCCTTTAAATAGGTAAGTTGTGTTAGGGTTTGAAGAGTCCAACAAGGTTTGGACTCTTGTAAGAAGTTGCCGCCCAAACTTAGACCACGCCCCTTAATTTCTTCACGCCTCTCATGCAGAATTTTCATGATGAGAAAGGTTTTTGATGATAAAACCCCTTCCTTTATGTCACACAAAATAAAGGGATTTCAATGCATGACGTGTAGGTAGGTGGGATGAGATCCAATCTCATCTAGATAAGGAATTCCATTCAAATCAAATTCAAACTTTCCTTGACTAATCTATCCATAAGGGGCAATGAGAAAGAGGAAGCATGGATCTGAATTTGTCACACCATTCTCATGCTAAAAACAAGAATGCTATGGCTACTTATGGGACGGCATGGTGAGTGGTCGGCTAAGGGAGAGAGAGAGTCCCAGTTTACTGGGACTCCTCCTTTAGATGGTTAATTATTCATAACCAATTTAGGAATTGGATGCACCCAAGAATAAAGAGATTCTTAATCCAATTAAAACTAATTAGATCCTAATCTAATTAAAAAATAATTGAATTCAAGTTCTGATCAAATCGAGAAATACTCTCTCTTAGCGATTAGATCATCTCATAACCTTATCAGATCAAACATAATTAAATCAAATTTAATTGATCTTGATCCAAAATTTATTGATCAATCAAATTGAGTCAATCAGTAATCTAATTGCTAATTAATTCTCTATTAATTCACTAACACTTAGCGAATTAGTTTATCGCAACTTGTGCATAAGGTTAATCATCAATCGAACTGACGATTACACTCTTGAATAATTTTCAATTATCGATCAACCACATGATCAGTCAGAAACTTTTTTTGAGTGTGACTCTATAGGTTCGAACCTAAGCTAATAGCACAGAAATAAATTTCTAAACTAATTGATGTAACTATCTAGCAATGGAACCTAATATTCGGATAGGTTGAATGATTGCGAAGTAATATTTAAGAACCTACTGGCATATGGTTACCGTATAATTTATTTTTTAATCTTAATGCTCAAGGTGACCTAAGATTTAACTATCAATTTTGAAATAGTCATCTACATTATATTTCAATCTTTTAAATCTATCACATGGATTATCCAGGCCTAAATTTATTAATTAAATATACTGATGTATTAACTCTTATTTATTTGGAGGGTCAATCCCTTCTTGACTCACACACCGACTATCACAAGTATTTGATTGTATCCAAAAATCTTCCATCACTGAACTAAAATTTAAGTAGTCAGGCATCAATATACAGTGAGTTGCTTACAAGTCAGTATGATGATCTCAGATCGGAGGGATACTTATACCCTTATCCTTCGTGAGCTATTCTTGACAGTAGAGTGCTCCGTAGTTGGTTATATTCAATGAGATATACTTCTACATCTCACTTGCATGCCACACCAGTTTTTCATTCCATTTGATTACGAGGACAACCAACGTAAATGGCACACAATGACCTACACTTGATAATCACTATCTTTCTAGTAATATCGTATCGTTTGATCGTGAATTAGTTTAAGGACTACACGATAAATCCTTCTTTATCGATCAAAGTAGTCTTAAGGACTTCATCACAATATAGGAGTTCATTAGAAGATGTAACCTTATGATGAATAGATCAAATAATTTTATTAATGATCAATTTATATATATTTTTAATTAGCATAATTGTCAAATGATTGACTTTAGGATATAATTTTCGACACCTTCGGCCAATAAATAGAACTTTATGTCCTTTTATTTAATCCTTTTGTAATTTGTGCTTGGTTTGTCCAAGCTTATTTTGCATTTAGTAAGGCTAATTTGTTATAAATATCTTTCTAATCAATGAAAGAATTTTTTCAACTCTTTGTGTTTGGATCTTCCTTGTTTGCTATCTTCATTTTTTGCTTGTCACTTTATTGTGCTCATGGTTCATCTTTTAACTCGACTAGGCATGAACTAAGCCTAACATTGGTTAGGCCTTTAAACCGACATGGGGACTGGTTCATGGAGATTCCTCTTCGGATTGTCTCCACTTTGAGTGTCTGAATTTTAGCTTTCATTTTCATTTTTTACCAAGTGAGCTTAGTTATCGAAAGTCCCAGTTATTTTTCAAGGTGTCTCCATTGTTGCAATTAATTTTCTAAATAATTTAGGTTAGGGTCCCAATCACTTTTGGGTTGTCCCATTCTTGCCATACATAAGTAATTGCTTAACTGAAATGTTTTGTAGCTTTATATTGACTGCTGACCTAAAATGCTTAGATAAAAGAATGGAAGAAAAATTTATTGAATCTAATTTCTAAGATACAAGATCTTATTACTTATAGTAGGCTTGTAAATTTTTTGAGTTACAAGTCTGTGGTACCAACACTACAAGAATATTGAATAATAACGATGGTATTAGTGACGAAAAATTTTTTTATCGCTAATAACACCTTTTAGCTACTACAAAACCAACCAAAATCTTGCTTCTGCTAATACAATTAGCGATGGCAATATAATTATTAGCAACGATAAACATCGATGCTAAAATTATTTAAATTATTAAAATTTTATAATATTTAAATATAAATAATTATTAGCAATGATGAATTAGGGTTATTAGCGATGAAAATCTTATCGACATGTATAATTTTTTTTAAAAATGAATAATAATTTGAAAAATAATTTTTTTAAATATTACTAGGGACTGAATTAGCAATGGTGGTATTTTTTTATCACTAATAATTTAAAAATAATTAATTTAATTTAATTCTAATTTGAATCTGATTCGAATTCCATTCAAAATCTTGTCAAATTTAATTTAATTAGACTTTGAATCCAAGTCCTACTTAGATTGTAAAATTTAATTAGCCTCAAAACAAGTCATAATTAATTAAATTAAATTTTATTTAAATTAATTAAAAAAAATAATTTTTAATTTGTGTTCAATTCGAATCTAATTCAAACTCAATTCGAATTTAATTCAAAATCCTGTCAATCCTAATTCAATTAGACTTTGAATCGAAGTCCTACTTGAATTATCAAATCTAATTATCTTTAAATTAAGTTAAGTCTAATTAAATTTAATTTGATTTAAATCAATTAGAAAAAATGATTTTCAATTTGGATTCAATTCGAATCTGATTTGAATCTAATTCGAAATCCTGTCAAACATAATTCTATTAGACTTTGAATCTATGTCTTAATTAGATTATAAAATATAATTACTCTTAAATTAAGTAAAGTCTAATTAAATTTAATCTGATTTAAATCAATCAAAAAAAATTATTTCAATTTGGGTTTAATTTGAGTCTAATTCGAATCTGATTCGAATTCAATTCAAAATCCTGTCAAACTTAATTTAATTAGACTTTGAATTCAAGTCTTATTTAGATTATAAAATTTAATTGATCTCAAATTAAGTAAATTTTACTTAAATTAAATTTAATTTAAATCAATTAAGATTTAATCTATGATTAATTGAATCCAATTCGAATCCGATTCGAATCCAATTCGAAATCCTATCAAACCTAATTCAATTTAGCTTTGAATCCAAGTCCTACTTGGATTATAAAATTTAATTAGTCTCAAATTAAGTCAATCTTAACTAAATTAAATTTGATTTAGATCAATTAAGATTTGATTCATGATTCAATTCGAATCCAATTCAAATCTGATTCAAATCTAATTTGAAATCTTATCAAATCTAATTCAATTAGGCTTTGAATCTAAGTTCTACTTGGATCATAAAATTTAATTAGCTTTGAATTAAGTTAAATCTAATTAAATTTAATTTAATTTAAATTAATTAGGACTTAATCTATGATTCAATTCAAATTTAATTCGAATCCAATTCGAATAAAATTTGAAATATTATCAAACCTAATTTAATTAGACTTTGAATCTAAATCCTACTAAAATTATAAAATTCAATTAGCCTCAAATTAAGTCAAGCCTAATTAAGTTAAATCTGATTTAAATTAGTTAGGACTTAATCCATGATTCAATTTGAATTCAATTCGAATCTGATTCGAATCTATTTCGAAATTCTGTCAAACCTAATTCAATTAGGCTTTGAATCTAAGTCCTACTTGATATATTAAAATTCAATTAGCATCAAATTAAGTCAAACCCAATTAAATCAAATTTAATTTAAATCAATTAGTACTTGATCCATAAATTAATTAAGTCCAAAAATTTAATAAAATTCAATAATAATTTTAACCATCAAAAATGATCAATGAGAAAAAAATTTAATTTAAAGTTAATGATATTGGCGACAGTATTAACGATGGAATAATTTACCATCGCTAATAATTTGAAAAATATTATTTAAATTTTTATAAAATTAATATTAAATTTAATATTTCAATAAAATTTAATAGTATTAGCCACGGTGAATGGGTATTAGTGATGGAAACTGCCGTTGCTACTACCCTGACATGAAAAATGGGGTTTTACCAACTGTATTACCGACAGTCGTCTTACTGTCGGTAATAGTTTGGCTAAAAATCAACCCCAGCCCATTGGAGGGAAAAAAATTTCATGCTCATTCTCCTCCTTTTCAACTTTTTTCCACCTTGTCGGTGCCTCCTCCTGACTGACGACGGCCCCCCGCGCATCCTTTTCGATGTTTCCTGCTCCTCGCGCATCCTCCTTCTCGACGTCCCAATCCCACTGATGCCTCCTACGCCGCGACCTTGGCCCCACCTGACCTGTGGCCACCCAACCTCGTCGGTGCCTCCTACGCCCAGGCCTCGAGCGAACTGCCCAACCCTGCCTCTTCCGTGGCCATCCCGACCCACCGACATCTCCTACGCTGTGGCCCAACCCCATTGCACCTTCTATGCCACCGCCCTGAACCAGCCACCTCGACCCTGCCTCGCCTGCGGCCTCGTTGGTGCCTCCTATGTCGTCGCCTCGAGCCAGCCACCCTAGCCCCTCCTTGGCTGCAGCCACCCAGCCCCTCCTTGGCTGCAGCCACCCGACCTTGTCGATGCCTCCTACGCCATAGCTCCGAGCCTGTCACTCTGACCTCGCCTTGCCTACAGGCACCCGACCCCATCGGTGCCTCCTACGCTGTGGCCACGAGCTTGCCATCCTATCCCTACCTTGTCTGCAGTTGCCTCGACCCCATCGATCGGACCCTGCGGCCCCTGCTCCACTGGCCTCCCCATGGCCCCATCCCCATCAGGCTGACTGTGCGGCCCCTGCCCAAATGCCCCCAACTCCCGGCCCCGACCCTGTGGCCCTTGCTCCACAGCCCCATCCCCATACCAGCACATCTACTATTGTGAGTATTAGTGATGGTATTAGCGATAGCTAATGTTGTCTAGTATTAATGATGACATTAACGACAGCTAGTACCATCACTAGAAGTTATTTAAATATTGATTTAATTAATTAGTTAGATATTTAATTAATTAATTAATTAGATGTATGGGACTTGGGTATCGACATGCAGAGTGCTCGGATCGAGGGAAGATGCTGGGCAGCATTGCAAACACAGGGCCTGGGCATGCCCTGCGTGCCCGAACCTCGGATCACAGCTGGCGTCCAAGGCATCTAGCCGTTATGCACCCTGTGCACTCAAGCTGATAGAAGATGCCGGGCAGCATTAATTACGTGTTAATTTTAATAAAATTTATATTGTATGGAGCCATAGACCCATCAGTTGATTGATGTATATATTCTAATATATTCATATATTTATTATTTTATACAGATAAAAAATTATATGCATTGGTCAATTGATTATTTACTATAGATAGTTTCGAAAATACAAGTAATTCTATAGGTCATTACAGTAATCAAACGATATACTGAGGGTTTGAAAAAATTTTAGATAATATATTTTTTTTCTCCCTACATCAGAGAATTAAGAAAAATACTGTCAAAATTTTTTCGACCCCTATTGCATATCGTTCGATTATTGTAATGGACCTATAAAATTAATATATTTTCTGAATGGGATAGGATCTATCTTTACCTATTAGTTGATGATAGGATGCATTTACTATATAAATCATTTTGAATAATAAAATAATATTTAGTAATTATCTTGTATTTATGCATATACAGAATTCTTAGATAGTCTGCCATGGATCATAGTTGGATGGACCATCGAGTAGTCGACGAGAATATTTTTACTGAATACAGGGAGGGTATAGAGTACTTCTGCAATTTTATTTTAGAAATGTGGCACTCTTACATCAAGGATGGGTACGTTGTCCTTATAACAGATGTGACAATAGAAAATATTTGATAGGGATATAATTACTATCCATTTGTATAAGAGTGGATTTATGTCTAACTATAAGAATTGGTACCTGCATGGAGAGATGTGGAAGAAAGTTGTAAGGGTTAGAATCGAGCAGGACATAGACACAGATAGAATGGTGGACATAGTTATGAATGCAGCTAGTCCTGAATTTAACTGAGATGTGGAGGACGATCCAGAAGCTGGCAGCTGTGATTTCTACTATATACTGAAAGATATTGATAAACCACTATGGCTAGGATGTGAAACATACATTATACTATCAGCTGTGTCCGAGTTATTAAACTTAAAGATCAAATTTAATATGACGGTCAATTGTTATGATAGGATGGTAGTGATAATAAAGAAAATGCTATCGAAAGATGAGAAACTTATTGGGAGCTTCTATGCTTCGAAGAAAATGATGAAAGGGTTAAGTATAGGATATGAGAAGATAGATGCATGCCGTAATGGTTGCATACTTTTCCATAAGGAGAACCAATAGAAGAGCCCATGCGGCATATGCGGTGTAAGCCGATTTAAGCTAAAGCAAGAGAATAGAAATCAGAAGGACATACCATATAAGGTTCTTCAATTCCTTCCTCTCACTCCTGGACTTTAAAGGATCTACTTGTCTAAGAGTATTGCCGGACAGATGAGATGACACAAAAAAGAACCATGCAAGCACCTCGATATGATGTGTCATCCATCGGACAGTGAGGCATAGAAGTAATTTGTTGCTTGCCATCCTTTATTGCTTAGAAATCATGCAATGTTCAACTGGGTCTGGCTTTATACCATTTGATCATGCAACTGCCCCTTATTCATGTTGGTCAGTCTTTATTACTCCATACAATCTGCCGTCTGGGATGTATATGAAAGAACAGAATATCTTTCTTATATTAGTCATTCCTGGATCATGATATCCTAGTAGAAGCATTGATGTATATCTAAGACCTCTTATTGATGAGCTAAAATTGTTATGGTCTGATGGCATTCGTACTTTTAATGCATCAAAAAATAGAATTTATAATGACGGCTGCATTGATACGGACCATTAGTGATTTTTCTACTTATGGGATGCTGTCAGGATGGAGCACTCATGGAAAGCTAGCATATCCCTATGGTATGGAGAATACAAAATTTTTTTAGTTTGAGCATGGTCGTAAGCCCTCCTAGTTCGATTGTCATCATCAATTTCTCCCTAAGCATCATCTTTTTCGAAAGTAGGAGATAGTTTCAGGAGAAATAAGATAGAGAAGGACCATGCACCTCAGTGCCTCAGTGGTATAAAAGTGTTTCAGAGGGTATCCAAATTGGACAAAGTCCCGTTTGGTATTGAATTTGACAAGTAGAAGCCTCAGAGATTCGGTACAACTCATAACTGGATGAAGTGAAGTATGTTCCAAAAATTACCGTACTGATCCACCAATTTAATCCTTCATAATCTGGACATCATGCATATCGAGAAGAATGTATTCGATAATATTTCTACACTCTATGGATGTCAAGGGCAAGATGAAGGATAATCCCAAGGCTTATGCAGATATGAAGAACATATGCAAGCATCCTTATTAGAGCTGGATGAGGTGTCACTAGAGAAATTTTGAAGCCGAAAGCATCTTATACCTTAACAAAGGAGCTGCTGAAAGATGTTTGCGAATGGTGTAAGAGCTTTAAATTTCAGAGGGTTATGCAAGTAATCTAGCTCGGTGCGTCAATGTTAAAATTACAGGTTCTATGGACTAAAGAGCCATGATTGCTATATATTCATGCAACGATTACTTCTATTGGCTTGACGTGATCTCCTTTCCAACTCCATATGGAGTTTTTGACTGAGCTTAGCCTTCTCTTCAGAGACATTTGTGCTACTGAATTATCCACCAACCACATCTTCAGTCTTCAGACTAGCAATGTAGAGACCATATGCAAGTTAGAGAAGATATTTTTTCTAACTTTTTGATTTCATGGAGCACCTCTTGATTCATCTAATGTATGAAGCTATTATGGGGGGTCCAATGTAGTACAGGTAAATGTATCCATTTGAAAGATACATGCACAATCTCAAAAAAAAGTGAAAAATAAAACTCAAGTCAAAGGTTCTATTGTGGAGGCTTATATAATAGAAGAGATTCAAATTTCAACCAACACTACTTTAATCCCAGTGTGCAGATCAAGTTGAATCAAATGGATCGAAATGATGATGGTGGTGTTGAAGGATCAGAGCAGGAGATCTCAATATTTGCATATCCCAATCGAGAATTTGGGCACGAGGTTCGTCAAATTTTTTCTGATACTAAACTTTGATAGGTAGAGACATGTTTTATTAAACTGCATGGAGGTTGACCCATATGTCTCGTAAATATCCATCACAATCCCAACTCTTTAATCACTTATTTCAGTATACTTATCTTATGCATATTTAGGCAATATGATGAGATACTGAAAGAAAAAAATTTAAGCATAAGTGATGAAGAAATATCAACACAACGCTTAGAGAATTTTGCATGTTAGTTCTATCAATTGGTAAGCATCTATTGTTATTTTATATATTTAATTTTTTTAATTTATTTTTTTATAATATGCAGATCATTCAAGGGAGCGAGTCCATTCAAATGAAGCTGAGACCATTAGGTTACGGGCCTGAAAAGTATGTGACATGCTATAATGGTTGTAACGTAAATGATTTCAAATTTCACACTAAGCAATATAAAAATTATAAAAGCACAATGAATAGTGGTGTGTGTATAAAAAATAGCTGGTGGAAAGATAAGATGGAGAGTGACTACTATAGAATTATCGAAGAAGTGATTAAGGTGAGCTACATTGGAGGTAATAGTGTCATTCTATTTAAGTACCAATGGTTTGATACCAACAATGGTATGAAGGTTGATCCACGGCACGGGTTTATTGAAATCAAACATTAATCAAAAGCTTACGTTAACGAGCCATTTATACTAGCTATATAAGCTGCTCAAGTATATTATACTTCTTTTCATCAAAAAAAAAAAAGAATTGATGGGCTGTATGCAAAATTAAGTCTCGAGCCATTTATTATGCACTCGAAGAAGAAGAAGAGCCTCAATTATCAAAATATTTTCAAGAGGATGAGATAGTAGGAGTTCATCAATCCTTTGATAATGTGGAATTGGATGCTCCAAGAATTCTCCTACGTGAAGATGGCCAACATGAGGAGGTAGATCCAACTGAAATTATTTTAAAGGATAATTTTTTTTCAAGAAAGGTAAGAAGAGGAAGAGGTGGAAGAAGAGGAAGAAGAAAAGAACAAGAGGAAGAATCAGAAGAAGATTCCGAAGGATATCAAATATCTGAAGAGATCGATAAGTAGTGCTAAGTATATAATTTTGGATCATTTTAATTACTTATCTTGCATCATTTTAAATCTTACATTATCATTCATAATTGTATAATTAGTTTAGTGAATCTATTATTTTATTTTTAGAAAGCATACATCATGTCTTTCAGATACCGAAGCCGCACCAGTCGAGGACAGAGCTCTCAAAGAGAGAGCAATCATGCAGCCAGCTCGCATGGTTCTGCATCTTTCACATTGGATGGTAAGCTCTAACACTTTATATATTCTTGTTTGTGTTATTTTATCATTTGTTAACTAATATAGCATTTTTTGTATTAGATATTTCGCGGTCAGATTCGGAGGATAGGGTTTCACCAGTAACCCCACAGTTGCATGCAGCAGTGACCGCTGGTTCTCAGACATAGCACCGTGATCGAGGACCCGCTCGGCTTGTAGCACTTCCGACTCGATTGGAGGATAGAGAGATCATCCATATCCAGAGCCACTTGTAAGTACTACATGCTTAAGTAATATATTTAGAATTTAATAATTTTAGAGTCAATATTATTTTTTGAAATCAATTTTGTAGTATATTCAAAGAGCCTTCTACATCTGGTGTCGTTATCGAGATCATACGTCAATTGATGCCGAAATCGATGAACGAGTTCTTGAGTTGACCATCGAGAGCTTGTGATGCAGTCTGAGAGATGTTTCTGATAAGTAAAAATCAATTTAATTTTAAATTTTGGTATATTGATATTTTAATTATATATTAATACATTATTGCTTCTATTTTACAGAAGTACTACTGATTCGAGACTCCTCAGGATGAGGAGGCTGACCGTCAGACCTTCGAGAAGGTAGTAACACGGAGGCTCCAAGATAATCTCTACAGCCTCAGGCAGTCTACCATCCAATACTTCGATTTTCAGTCACCATCGGGCGGAGGTCCTTCACGGATCACTTGATACGGGTGGATATATGATAGGCCCTTTGTGCCTAGTGGAGCAGTAAGGAGTACTACGGTAGGTGACAGAGGGTCTAATAGAATCAGACCATCCAGCAGGATCCGATCAGATATACGGACGGCTCAGTCGGCACACATATTGTGGCCGATAGACTGAAAAAAAATCTATATCAAAACTCTTCACTAAAATTATAAAAATACTTATATGCATATTTTAATTAATTTAATTTTATTATTTACTTATTGTAGATATGGCAGTTGGGTCGTCCATCAAATCAGCTGCAGTTGTGGCAGGCCACAAACCAGTTTAGGAGGATTGGTGACTATTTAGATTCTACGTCGCAATAGATTGTGGTAAGAATTTTAAACTTTATTTACTAATTAAATTATTACATAATCTAATTTTTATATTAGAACTAATGTATTTCTGAACTGTGCAGATGCGTTACACGACGTACGTTGCTGAGATGTATGGTGATGATCCATCTTCTCAGCCCCCTTGACCTTGACGGATGGCTCAATGCCATCGAGGGTGAGTAGGAGTCGAGTTATAGAATTCGGCAACAGCTTCGACCTCCAGTAGCTTGATATCCTTCAATATTTTTACAGACCTCGACATCCCAGACTCGGAGTGATGTGCACATGGAGGAGATCGTGTAGAAGCTTTTGAGCCAGTGACATCAGAGCCTCTTGGATGCCATCCGTGATACGATCGTGGAGCTTCTCCAGGATCCACAGCTACACAATCGACTGGGCTCGTCGTTCCAGCCATCACATCAGCTAATTATATTACTAAACTTTTTTAAAATTTATATATTTGATTTGAGTCTGGAAAGAGGATCCAGAGACTAAAAGTTTAGTCTAACTATTCAATCGATAGATCGAAATTATCTATAGCTCCGTATCATCGAATGAAATATATAAGAACAATCTGTTTGAGAATCAGATGAGTGTATCAAAAAATACACCTCCATATCAAAATTTACTAATATTATTTATTTTTTTATTACAGGATGCTGGGATATCCGGCTTTCATCCACCAGTTACTGGAGAGGAGCAAGAGGAGGAGGAGGTGGATGATGATGAGGATCGGATCTGATTTTTTTTTGATATATTGTATTTTGATACTGCTTGTGAAATAAATTATATAATTATATTTTAATATAATATAATTAGTTTTAAATTTGATTGTCATATTATCTTT
>KE504876.1:372057-385073 GCA_000441515.1 Elaeis oleifera | reverse complement strand
TGGTGCCGTTGCTAATACTTATTAGCAACGGATGGTGCCGTTGCTAATACTTATTAGCGATGATATTAGCGATGATAATGCCGTCGCTAATATTTTTTAATTTTTTATTAATTAAAATTAAAAAATATAGATGGCATTATTGGTTACTAATAATTATTAGCAATGGTATTAGCCATAAAATACCGTCGCTCCTAATTTTTAATTTTTTAAATTTAATTAAAATTAAATATAATTAGTGATGAAATTTTTCATCTTTAAAATCATTGCTAATAGCCTCATTAGCGATGGCTAAGATTTCTATCGCTAATAAAGATATTTAGCGATTATATTTTTTAGATTGGCTGTTATGACGGAATTAACGATGTCTAGTTTATTAGCAACAACGAAATTAGCGATATCGAGTTTATTAGCAACGGTAAGTGGACTATTAGCGATGGTAACTAGCCATCACTAATAGTCTGGATTCTTATAGAGATACTATCTAAATACCGAAGTCGACACATTCTAGGTTGTATGATCTTATTAATTTGATAAGGTCCTTCCCAATTCGGCAATAGCTTCTCCTATTCTCTAAGCTAGGATGCTTTGATCTTTTTAAGACAAAATTCACTAGCTTGGAAGATATTTTCCTTGACATGAGAATTGTAGTGCTAAGCCATCTTTATTGGTACATTGTCATCCGCATCCGACATTGCTCTCTTGTTGATTCAAGTAGATCCAAACTAGCTCGGAGGTGCTCTGAGTTATTTTGCTTATCAAAACTTTTGGCCTGAAGTGAAGGAAGGCCGATCTTAGGAGAAATAATAGCTTCCATTCTGAATGCAAGATTAAAGGGTGTCCCCCTGATAGGAATCCGTTGCATATCAGTATGCCAAGAGCATATTATAGAGTTTCTCCATCTAGTAGCCTTTAGCTTAGTCCAATCTTATCTTCAAATCTTGTAGAAGAGTTTAGTTAGTCACCTCGACTTCTTCATTGATTTGTGGATGGCCTACCAAGGTAAGGTAATGTGCAATACTGAGCTTGCTGTTGAACTTCTTGAACTGAGCATTGTCAAACTACCAGCCATGGCCATTTATGATGACCCAAGATAATTTGCACTGATAGATTATGGCCTTCCAAATGAAATATAGACCTTACCTCGCTAATATGAGCCAATGGCTCAACCTTGACCCATTTGTATAGCAGTCGATGGTAACGAGTAGAAACTTTCATTATTCTGATGCTAAGAGAAATGGTCTGATGATATCCATTTTTCATTACATGAAGACCCAAGAAGCTATGATCAGGGTTAGAGGTGCTATGGGATGACATCGGATGTTCACATTGCATTTGTATTGGTCACATTTTTTGATGAGGTTAGTTGCATTTTAATATAAGGGCAGCCAGTAGTATCCCTACTAAACCACCTTATAAGTTAATGGCCTACCCTAGATCATTGGCTTCATGCACCTTTTGAATTTTATAATTGGCTTCAGTTGGGTGCAAGCACCTGAGGAGAGGCAAAGAGAATGACCTTTTGGACAGTTTGCCATCATAGACGATGTGGTGCAGGATTTGGTGACTTTTGAGCTTCATTTTGATCAGTAAGAACCATTCCACTTTGTAGATACATAATTATAGGATCTATTCAACTTAGTTTCTGATCTACTTGCATCATTGGCACCGTCTTCTCAATGCTTGGCTTATCCAAAATCTTGAAATATGTGCAAGGTCATTTTGAGGTCGATCACTCTCAAGGTGGCGAGTTTTGACAGTAGGTCAGCCATAGTGTTCTTTGATCTAAGGATTTGTTAAATTTCAAAACTCGTGAGGGCTGGAGTAGCATCCAAAATCTTATGTAAATATTTTATCATGTTTGGTTCCTATGCTTCATATTCTCTATGGACTTATCTGACAACGAGCTAGGAATCACTATAGACCCTTAGCCATTGCACTTCAAACTCTCTAGTGATCCTAAGTCTAGTGATTAGACCCTCATACTCAGCCTCATTGTTCGAGGTTTAGAACTCAAATCGTATAGCATACTCCACGACAACACCTTTTGGTTGGTTAAGACTAGTCCAACATCATATCTTGTCGATCTAGAAGATCCATCAACATACAAGATCCTAGTTTCTTCAGATATTTTCTCTTTAGGCATAGCTTCAAGCTTGTTTCTTTAGGGATGGTACACTCTAAGATGAAATTATACGCACTGGCGCTTTGATGGCCGACCGAGGGTGATTTTGTAGGTCGGACTCTGTATGCTGAATGGAATACTTAACAAGCTGACCTAAAGTGTCAGATCTTTGAAAAATAGTCTTCATCAGTTGGTTAGTCCACATAGCTATCTAATGGACCTGAAAATAAGAGCGTAGTTTTTTGCTAAGGTCATGAAGACATATATCATCTTTCCAACTTTGAATATCTTATTTCCACATCATGAAGGATCTTACTGATGTAATATATTGGCTTCTATAATTTTCTTCTTCTTAGACCCGTACCAAGCTCATTATCATAGATGAGACTGTCAAATACAAGTAGAGCACCTCATTTGGTTTTGACTTGCTGAGAAGCAAAGGTGAGCCAAGGTACTTATTTTTTTTGGTAATAAGCCAAAGTACTTCTTTAGTGCATTGAAGGTTGCTTGGCATTCCTTGATCCATTGGAAGTCATTGGCTTGCTTAAAGGCTTTAAAAATTAGGCACCTTTTAGCTAATCTAAAATAAACCTGCTAAGTGTGGCGACTTATCCCATCAGATGTTGCACCTTCTTCATTGACTTTAGTGTAGTCATCTCATGTACGGCTTGATTTTTTTTTATATTTATCTTAATTTCTATTGTGAGACCATGAAACTGAGAAATTCTCTAGATGTGATCCCAAACGCACAATGTCGAGTTAAGCTTCATTCGATATTTTGAAGAGTCACAAAGGTTTTCTCAAGGTCAGCAATGTGATGCTCGGTTTCTCGACTTTTGACTAGCATGTCATCGATATAGGTCTTTATATTCCTCTCGATCCATGTCTTGAAATTTTATTGACAAGTGCTTGATAGGTTGCTCCCATAATTTTCAACCCATAAGGCATGACCCTATGATAAAATAGATCTTGTCAATGGTAAAGATTATTTTTTCTTCATCCTTGAGCACCATCCGCACTTGATTGTAGTTCGAGAAGACGTCTATGAAGGTGAGGAGGTAGTGTCCACTACAGTAAAAAGATCTTTGGCCAACACTTTTTAAGCTATCGCCAATATTTATAAGCATCATAGAAAGATGACTTGATGCTTTAAAAGCATCAAAAAAGAGTTGGCAATGCAAGAGTGGAAAGCAATTTTTTGTCACTTCTATTTAGCATCATAATGTTTTGTCTAATGACAATTTTAAGCATCACTAGGTAGACGATGCTTTTAAAAATCATCACCATGTAAGGTGGCATCGATAAATTAGTGGAAAGATATTGTTCAGATGGACTTTGTTGAGATCGATATAGTTGATGCAAACAAGTCATTTCTCATTCCTTTCTTGATGATCACCACCTTAGTCAGCCATTTAGATAATTAATTTTTTGGATGAAGCTAGCTTTGATGACTTTTCCCATTGTCATCAATCACCTCTATCTTTCTAGAAGTGAAGTTTCTCTTCTTTACCTCACTTGCCGACATTTGGGGTCCACATTAAACCTTTGCACCATCACTTTGAGATCTATGCTTGGCATATCAGATGTTGACCAGATAAAGACATCTACATTAGCTCAGAGGAATGAAATATGCTAATCTCGAGTCACCTTGTCCAGCTATGAGCCGATCTGAATGGTTTGGAAGATATCGTCTTCTTTGAGTGGGTTCAAAAAGTTACTAGGGTGGTTCACATTGTTCTCTTTAGCTTATCTCGCACATTTAACCCTTCAATTGAAAGAGTCTTCATAGCTTTTCTCCTTTGAGGATTGCTATGCAGCACTTCGAACAAAGATCTGATCTCCTCAAACTTTTTTGATCTTATTCCTTGTTGAAAATTTTGTCAATAAGTTATTGCTTGATATCACAGCTTGGAGAGCAGTGAGCCCAAGCCAACTTAAAATTATATTATAGATAGATGGAACCTTCACAAATCAGAACTTCAGACGCATAGTCAACTTTCACAGTTCCTAACCTATGGTAATGCATAGGGATACACTTTCAATGAAGACCGCATCTCCAGAGTATCCGATGAGAGGAGAGTTAAATCTCCTTAATCGAGCAATCAACAAATCCATTTTACAAAATGCACTATAAATTAAATATCAATCAAGCTCCTACTATCAACTAAAATTCAGCATACATCGTAGTTTGCAATGCTAAGAGATACAATGACATCATCATCATATGGGGATTGAACTCCTTGTACATCAGGATCGGAGAATGTGATAACATCCATAGTTCTTTATCTCTTTAGGGTCATTGCTTTCTCTTCTGGATTGGGGTCCTGAGATAAACTAGAATGGGTGCCAATCTACTCCTTGAAAATAGTAATGGTGATGATGATGCTGGTAGTGGGTTGGTTGTTCTGATTCTCCTTAGGTGGACATCGGTCAGCTTGATCTTCCTCCCGACCTCACTGCTCCACCACATCGTCCAAGTCATCCACATCGAATTAGCTCTTTAATTTCATCTTTGAGTTATTTATACCCCTCTATATCATGGTCATGGTGCTAGTGGAATTGATAGTATTTTTCGTATTCCGCTTATTGGCTGGTATTTTCATCCTTCTTCAGGATTGTAGATATCCCTAGCCCTCAATTTTCATCAAAATTTGAGGTCCTTAGTTCATCTTCTCTTCTTTTTAGATTTACCCTTAGATAAGTCTCCGTGGGAGGCCATGGCCTCCTTAACATTCACATATTTCTCCACCCAAGCTAGCATCTTGGTGAAGGTTTTTAGATTCCTCTTCTCAGAGGAGAAGAGAAATTGACACTTGCAAAGTCCACCCCTCATGGCAGACATAGCGATCGATTTATCTAATTTATAAACTTCAAGCATGACCATATTGAAGTGATTCACATATTTTTTAAGGGACTCTCTCTCTCTACTTGACATTGATGAGGGAGTTCGATCTATGGTGTTGCATTTTGCTGTCGATGAAGTGCATTACGAGTAGTTGACTGAGATATTCAAATGAATAAATCAAGCCTGATCGAAGGTCTGCATACCTAAGACATGCTATCTTCTACAGAGTTGAGGGAAGGCTCGCCATAAGATGCTATCAGTGGCATCGTGAAGTAGCATGATAGCCTTAAAGTTCTTCAGATGGTTGATGGTATCAGTGGTCCCATCGTGTGGTTCCAAATAAGGCACCTTAAGTCGAGATGGGATTGATTCATCCATGATCTTCTAGTTGAATGGTGGATTTATGCTAAAATCAAACTCATTAAGCTGGGACTAAGCCAGCCCTTTTAGGGCTTCAATCAACTGATGTATCTCTTAGAACTTTCTTTCGACATTGGCATCTCGAGTAGCATAATGTCCTGAGTTTTAAGATGATGATTGTCTTAGAGTAGAATTCTTCCTGGAGTGGGAGCTCATCGAATGTCCAAAACTCCTCAGTCAATTATATTGGCATGGGTGAGCTTGCCCAAGACTGTGGGGGTGAGATTGGTGACTTTGTGGCAGATGAACTGAAGTTGGTTGGGTTGTTAGTCGATGGTTGAGATGCAGCTAGTTGCTGCATCTCTTAGACTGCTACAGTCACATTCTGTAGCTACTAAATAAGTAGATTGAACCACTCAAGAATCACAACTGCTGGTGGCTAAGATAATTGAGATGGTGGTACAGGGGTTGGGCTTGATAGGGAAGCATCAGAGCGGCATGAGGTGTGTGATGCCCCTACTTCGATGTGATTATGATTTGGTGTGTTGGATTTTTCTCTTCCAAAATAGGTCAATGACCCTTTCTCTAGTGCTAAATTATTGTTGCTGAACTCCATGGTCGGGCTAAGTTTGGTAGTGACCGAGGTGAGCTAAGGTTGGTATTGCAGCCGATGCTCCTCAGAAAAGCGCCAAAGTCGAAAATAAGTTCTCTTGCCAGAGTTTTTTTTAGTGGAGGACTCTCCGATGCTCAAATTAATTAGAATCTAAAGAGCGATAGAAAAAAAAAGGAGAATGAGAGAATAGGAGAGTGCAAGAATGAGAGCAATGGAATGGACTCGAGAGGCTTATCTGAGGGTCTCCTGCTTCTCTTTATTTATAAAGGAAGGTCGGTAGCCATTTCTGTGATAAGCAGTATATGCAGTAATTGTACGCAAAGGCTAGTTCGTGGCTTAAAGTGGATTTTAATGGCTAGCCACATCCTTTGATAGTTACGAGCACTTTAATCATGTGATAATGGCTGGAGGCATAACTGCTATCGACATTCCTAGGCTAGTTCAATTATAGTTTTAGGTCATCTATATTTAAGGTGCCAAGGTTGGTCTTACCGAGCTTGTCCATCTCTGACCATACCGAGGTCAGCCGATATATTGTTTCATCAGTATCCATGTTCTTTGAAATATTTTGAACTAAATAACATTATCTCTATTTTTTGAAATGAGAGATTAGGAGAGTTTGAAAAGAGAGAGATGAGCACTTCTTTGTGCCAAGCCTCATCCTATAATCCTTCTTTATTTAGTCCTTTTTATGAGAGTTTATCCTTGCTTGCATGAGCTTCTTTGTGAAGAAATAAGGAAGGCCACCTATCCTCTGACTATGCTTATAAATATAATACAAGCTCTTCTCTTTACCTTGTTTCTTTATTTTTCAAGGAAATACTCTTCCATTACTAAAATTTCTTTCCTCTTTGTTTAGACGCATTGCATGGTTATGAATGGTGCTATTTGAAAGACTATATGAAGATGAGATCATAATATTGGCTGCAAGTTTTATTGTTATTTTGTCATTTTGATTGGCTTGAAATTAAAAATTAATTGATGAGTTATATATATATATGGAAACCTTGTGAGCTGGGAGGTTTAATTATAGAGCTTAGCTTTATACAAGAGCAATGGTGCTAATGTAATGTCTGATAGAATTTGCAGAATGTTCTTCGATTAATAAAGAAAAAGTAGAGGTTGCTCATTCCTTCAATTGCATAAGCAATAATATAATGTTGCCTTCGCACAATCACACAAATTGTCTTACATGATATTGTCTTGTTTCTTGATAGTTTACTTGACTAAGATTTAGCTAGGTTTCATTAAAGGATGATACCAAATAGCCAATTGGAGATGGCTCTTAGTGTCTGATATATAAAACTAACCTTGTTAGTCAGGTCTTGGCTTATAAATCCATAAATTGGCCCTCTTCTTCATTGTAAAATTGCTATTTCACAATCTCATACCCTATCTAAAGAGAATTTGTTGCAATTTCATCCATTTTTCTTGTATGCATTGCTCTTGCAATTCATTTTCTGAGCTTGTCTACATGTTTGATCTTAGCACTTGTCACGACACATTGATATTTATCCTTCTTAATGTTTTGCATCATAACAAAATCTTAATATCTGTTAAATGCAGGCATGAATCCTATCAACCCTAGATTACTTGATTATTTCTTAACTTTTCTACACACACATGGTTGTTTTGTATTTTAAACCCATGGCCTCTAGGTCATAATAGAACAATCTTACTGTTGCATTAAGGCTCACTCTCTTTTACACACATCTGAAAATGTATTTCAAATTTCTTCTTCTAGTGTATGATTCTGTACTTTGTATTGCTTCTCAACCAACAATCTAACTATTACTTCTTATCAAATATCCATGAATTTTTTCGAGAGAGTTTACATTTTGGTTTACAATAGATTCTAAAATTACTTCCTCTCCTACTAATTAGACATATATATCCTTCTTCCTTTGGAAGCATTAAATGTGTGTTCTTAATCTGAGCTTTCCATATGAACTAACTTAGATATAATTCATCCATTAACTTAAATGCTAAATGATTTGATGAAGAATAAATTATCTTAAGAGGATTTCTTTCCCTCCTTATCTAAGAAATTTGCCATCATTCAATTGAGCAATTAGCTATCATCTATAGAATCAGATAATATTAACCAAAGGATCTCTTTTGAAATTCATACTCTTACCATTATCTTTCAACCATTCCACCTGTTCTTTAGCTGTCTGGTAGTATAATACAAATACTTTCAACATGTACCTTGGAAGATTTTTGGCTTAAAATGTTCCACTATTTTCATTTCTAGCATACTTGCTTTTGATCAATTCAAACATATCTATTTGGCTTGTAAAAAATTTTGACCATCTGTTTGTTCATAAAAGTAGTCATCATTTTAATTAGCTAATAGACCCCAAACACTCCTTTCTTTTGGAAGACAAATTATCCTATGCAATTTTCTCATTTTTTTCAATTTGGTAAAATAGACCTTGCCATATCCTACCTATGTTCTCCTAGTTGCAATTTCTTTTGAGTAAATGGTGGAAGATTAGTCACATTTCATTAAATAATGACATGAAAATAAGAAGAGGAATAGAGATAAACACTACTCATAAGTATACAATCAAACAAAATTACTAAAAAATCTAAACCGTCTAAAGAACAGTACCTCAGCACTTGTATACAAATCAAAACACACATTATTCTATAAAATAATTCTTATTTTGAAGCTATTGTATACGAGATTTTTCTCTCCAATAGCATTCTTGCATAGATAATATACAAATGCATTCTTGTAGAAGATGAAGGAGAAGGATATGATTATCATGTCATAGAAAACCATGTTGAGATTTCAAATTTTGAAGGGACAAAATATGATTGTATAAGTCTTCCCTTTTTTGAATAGATTTCTCACTTTAAACTTACTCTATTGAATGATCTTCCATCTAAGTTTCAACAAAAGAGAGGACCGATGCTTAGTAGGAGATAACTGTTCCTCACCCCTTCAATATTTATGAACTAAATGATAAAAATCAAGATAATACTTCCAAAAATTGAAATATCTGAAAGGAGGACGAGAACGTTGCATGCAATCCTTAGTGGAGAGCAACAAGGGACAATGATCAGATGTGAACCTTACAAAATACTGAGTTTTAGAGTTAAAAAATAGATCAAAATAATTGTAAGTAGCAAACCCACAGTCAAGCTATTTCCACCCTTGACAGACCCTTTTGATTATTATACCAAATAAATTTAGGACCAACAAATCCTAGATCGATTAAGCCATTTAAGGAAAAAAGTTTCAAAATTCTTTGATATCATGGTCAAGACAGAAAGGCTTATCACCAACTTTATCTTGAGAATGCAAGAGACAATTGAAATCCCCTAGAAGAAGAGAAGGCACGCCCAAAGCAAGAACTTGAGAAGCCATTTGTCAAAGGAAGTTATGTATCAACCCATGAGTACTCCTATACACCAGACCAAGAATCCAGGATGGTGTGTCCGACAAATAAATGATATCAAAACAAGCTTATCGATCAACATGGGTAAAAATAACTTGGCCAAGGTCTCAATGTCATACCACTATAATACCACCAGCTATGCCCTTAGAAGGGACCATATAGACATCCCAATAAGGACTAAACAACCTCTAAATTATAGTTAAGAAATTCAGAGCTAATCTTGTTTCAATAAAGTCACAAATATCTATTCTATATTTGTTTATTAGTAATTTAGAGTACTCATGGAAAGAGGGCTTAGTAGCTTCCTAATAATTTCATATTAGCACCTTCATTAGAGTTGCGAGGAAGATGTTTTTCCATACTCCCGACATCGTCGACAATCATTTGAAGAGGCAAGATCCAAAGATTGAAGATCACATAGAAGTAAGGGTCTAAGATTTCAACACTTGTGATATCCGGCTAACCAAAATTATATGATCAACAGATGGTGACGCAGATTTAGTGTCCAAACCATAAGTGTCCAGTATAAAAGTAGCAGCCATTGATGACCCATCCAACCAAATGAGGTTGGTCACCATAGGTGGCCAAACTTCCCTCTTCCTTGAACCTTTAGGACACAAATTAGGGCATTAGAAGCTTTAAAGAAGATTCTTGACCAATTGCTCCTCATGCACGATGACCTTTGACTATGGAGGATAAATCTAATTTGAAGATCTCGCAACAGGGGATGGATGGGTAGGTGACCTCTTTCGCTTCTCCTTAGGATTAGACCCATCAGCTCGAAATGAGATTGAGGATGCAAATTGAAACAACTTTATAGGAGCTATCTGAGATAATTGGTGCTCATCCTTAGAAGCCAATGGTTTAAATCTTGAGCCCCAACATTATCCTCAGGAGATAAAGTCTCCGAATTAATCTTGGAAGAGGTCTTAGTAGCTACTTTTAAAGGATGAGTCAAGGATTATCTGAAGTAGCGGCCATAGAAGAGGTATTAGAAGGCTTACTACTGTAAGTCTGATTGGATGAAGCAACTGGTACCCGGATCGCTTTAATCCGTGGTCCATAAAACATGGAATCCTATATTTGTACCACATCCTTACATCTAGAGCAAGTATTTACAGTAACACCAATGCGACCACAGCAATAGAATATATCAGACAGATCTTCATAGATGAATTTTTGCCATATAACCTGATCATTGACCAGTAGCTTAATACCCAGACATACAGGCTTAGTTAGATCTAATTGAATACACACTCTAGCAAACCCTAAATGGGAAGAGTTAGCAGTCCAAAGATCCAAAAATTTAGATTTATTGCCTTGGCAGCAATCTTTAATATCATATCTTTCTCCCATACCTCCAGTGGCAGATCAGGAAGGCAGAGCAAAACATTAACCATTTGGATAAACCCATAAATATTTGAAATTGGGTCTCCAGCATTCGATAGCCAACAACTATCCAGCTAGCATCTAAGGATCAGATTCGAGTATCCTCAAACAGATCTCCTCAAATGACGAACAGAATCAAAGAAAATCCTCTAATAAGGAAACTATACCTAAAAGTCATCCTCCACTTGTCATTAGTTTTCATTCTTCTAGACAAAATCAAGAGGAAGCCCTTGCCCCAAGAATTTGCCCACCACCATCGATTTCTACTTCTTAATTGTTTGTTAGAGTTCCTTTATTGAATACATAACCAATTCTAAGAGCTGAGCCTCCAAAGTAGAGATATCCTCTTCTGAAGGATGAGGCATCTCCCATCGAAAGTATTGTTGGCCTTGAACTATCTGTACCTATATTTGTCCCGAGTTCAGTATATTTTCAGCAAAATTTTCTGACATCTAATGAGAGGGTGAAAAGACCACCCTCTTGCCCTTTGAAGAAGGATCATTCATCGACTGGTTTGACATCCCAGTTGGAAAGACTTGAGGATCCTGTTCCTTTTGGGCCTTTTTCGATGACAAAACCCCTTCCGAGGAAGGGAAAGGAGAAACCCTAGTTTTGAAACTCTCTTTCCTTGATGGAACACTCATGATGAAACTTACAACCCCTCTTTGTTTGAATGGTTCTGTAAGTGTATCAAAAAGGATGCCTTTTTAGTATATATTGTGATCCTTTGTTGCACGCTTTACTTTTATATAATTCAAGTTTTTTTGTTTGATAGAAGCATGAAGGATGTAGAGAACTTACAACCCCTCTTTGTTTGAATGGTTCTGTAAGTGTATCAAAAAGGATATCTTTTAGTATATATTGTGATCCTTTGTTGCACGCTTTACTTTTTATATAATTCAAGTTTTCTTTGTTTGATAGAAGCACGAAGGATGTAGAGAAAAAAAGAACACATTCACCTCAAGATTAGGGAAGAAACAAACCATCTTCTTCTAAAATTAGAGTGAAAACTTCATCGGCATATCTAGATGCTTCTCTTATCATATCATGTCTTCCCTCGAATTTTGCAACCTAAAGAAAATATTTACATAGGTCGATCTATAGCATAGAAATCATTTATAGCATAGAAATCATTTAGGCTAGTCAACTTTTAAAACACAAAAATCTATGATTGGATTGGAATAAATCAGCATTCATGATGCTTTCCTGACATGTATGGTTTATTTTTCTTAGACATGTATAACATAGAGATTCATAGTATAATAAATGTCATACAATATAAGAGAGTAGAGAAAATATTTAACATTTCTGGAATAGAAACTTCGGGTGTTTAGATGTTTCGAAATCCAACTAAGAAGTGGGGATTCATATAGGTAGGCCTTTTGCATTTATCTGAAGACCAGCTTCTTGGGCTGGGCCTTTTAGAAACGTCACTTGAGTTGAGCTCAGATCTTGCCCATTTGCAAACCTGCTTATAGGTAGCAGGTGTACTTATTTTTTATCATCGTTTTGCTCTATTGCACTCTTGGCTTATGAAATTTATAATACCTATTATTTCAGTTCTATAGCTTGTTCATGTTAGAGAAGCTAAGCTCTTAAATAGATCTCGGCATTCTTCGCTCTCGATAAGCCAATTTCATGCGCCAAAACCCACAATAAGTTGTATTTGCTTCAGATAACTATGCATCATGATTTCTTGGCACTGAAACATCTGAAACAATGGAAGTAGAAATTTCTGTTTGGGTTATGTTTTATGTCGCACAGGAACAAGGTGCCCAATGGAGAGAAGCTCCTGCATGAAAGGAGCTGTGAAGGATAATTACAGATGGAGCCTCAACCTTACCTTCTTTCTCACCCTCGCTTTCAGATTGCAACTCAAACCATGATGGTGGTGATGTCTTGTGGAGTTAGGTCACTAGCCTTAGTTTCTAATGCCACAGTATACAAAGAGCATGTGAATCCTCCTAAAAACATGGGCATTTTCATCAACTGTCCCTGAGGCAAATGTGGAGAAGTTTTAATCAGTTTCTGTAAGTAGTGGTGCTCTTTAGCTCTCACTATCAAGTGGAAATTGCGTTTCCATTGTGAAACCAACGCAACATAAGATGGACACTAACGCATTGAAATATTATCATAGAACATGTCACACCCCCGATCCGAGATTGTGAATCGAGGGTTATGGCAACCGCCGCATACTCATAGAAAACTCTTCCCATAAGCATGCAAGGCATCTTATCATGCTATCTTAAAACAACAGCGAAAAATTAGTCGATAATTTAA
>KE504876.1:357472-369806 GCA_000441515.1 Elaeis oleifera | reverse complement strand
GGAGTCTTCTCCCCTATTTTTTTTTTTTTATTTTTTTATTTTGGACTTTGTGGGCTGAGATTCATCACTTGGGCCTGGGCTTGGGTCATCACAGAACATCATATAGATGAATCTAAAATTCATCTTCCATTGCAACTCACAGGGGAATTTTCGGTTTGTAGCAGAGATAAAATGCACCCAAGAATCAACGATTCAAATTTATAAATACATGTCACAAAAGAATGAAAATAATGTGGACCAATGATCATTGACTGATTCACTCCACATGTTTGAATCATTTCCTTCAATGATGAAATCTGTACTTAGCTATTTTCCTTCAATGTTGGAATCTATTATAGGCTCCTTTTCTTATTACCCTCTTCAAAGCTCTATTTAAATAGGTTTTTTTTTGGGCTTAAATTTGTGACAGAATTTGAATAATTCCTTTTCAATTCAAAGATGTGACAAGATTGTAACTATTTTCTACTTCCCTTTGGCATATCATCATTTTCAAACTCAAACTCTTTTACATTCTCTCTCATAGGCCAGCTGGGATTGATCACAAAGCACAAAATGTATGATGTGGAAGAGGCTTAGTTAAAATGTCCACAAGTTATCGGTCAGATGATACAAATTGAGTGATCGTGGTGCACCATGAGCAACCAATTCCCAAACAAGGTGGTAGCCAATCTCAAGGTACTTAGTTTGAACATGAAAGATGCGATTTATTGTTGTGTAGATTTTTGACACTGATATTATCACAAAAAGGGTGATGGGCTTATGGTGGGTGGGGTGGGGAGGGTGAACCAAAAAAGAAAGAAAAACTAAACCTTGGAAAAAGAAGAAAACATGCCAATTTTGTTATGGTCAAGTCCATGATACAATATTCAACCACTATGCTCGATCAAGCAACTTTAGCTAGGTTGTTTCTTAGCACTCTGTAACAAATAATTTGCACTAAAAGAGATAGATATGCTGTGAGGATCTATATGGGCACGTGTTTCATCCCACATCAGCTATACATTGGGATAGACCTTGAATATTTATACTGGATCAAAGAACTTAAATAATATCTTCCGGCTAATGCGCTTTTATGATGAGATCTTGGGTTGTTACATATGGTGGAAGCATACCGCCTTGTAATTTGGCACTTAGCCCGATCCATATAAGAAAAGTCATGCAAGAGTATGGCTACCAAGAATTCAAATGCCAAAATAAGTTGTCTACCCACACAGCACAAGATATGACTGGTGGTTTGGTTATGGACTATCTTAGCTTTGTCCATCTGATAAACAACATTGATAGCTTAGGATAAGCTAGGCCCTAACATTGTCAAATATTCTAGAGCATCAACAATACTTTGACACATAGTAGGATCAAGATAAGGATTACCTGAGCGGAACTGATTTGCTGATTTAGTTGACATTAGCATTGCAATCTTTTGCAAGAAGTCATTTGAACATAAGACAGAATACCAAGAGCTACCAAGTTGTCTGCTGAAATCCATCATGCTAGATGTGCTTCGTGCCAAGTTTAAGACAGCAATAGCTTAACCAGGTTGAATCCCATAGAATGCATACCAAAACTCTAAAATGCCTGTATCAAGGGCCTGTAGACAATCTGCTTCTGTCTTGCAGGTGTTAAATAGGAAATTAACACCTTATCCCCAATACATACATATGTATAAATAAGTATTGTAGCTCTTATCTAAACTAATATGATATTTTCTGAGTTAGGTTTTCCCTAACTCATTTGCATCAAAAAAAAAAAAGGATAGAATACGAAGAGCATATTTCTTTAGACATAAAATCCACTTCAAAGTCTTGGACTTGGATTCCCAAGAAAAATGTGTAAGGAACTTAAATCCTCTCTAGGATATTCGCATACGGAAGTTTAGATTAATGAATCAAGAGTATTGGAATTATCTCTCCAGTTAACTAGTATATCATTGACATAACGAAGTAAACAATCATGCCTTGGGAATTTGTAATATCTCCACGCTGGTGACTCTATTCTAATTAACACCATGAATGTTGTCAACTTGTCATTCATTTTTATATATGAAGATTCATATAGTATGCCAAGAGGTTTTGTCCCTTGATATTTAGAATCCTCTATTGTGCGGTAAGGAGGTTGTGACTCAAGAGAGGGGTTGTCTATTCATGTTGGGCTAAAAGAGACGTAGTCCCTTGAAGTTGTGATTCAAGAGAAGTGTTCTCTTGTTGTTATGATTCTTGACCTGGCCAACAGCAACAGCGTTGTAATCCTATCATTTCTTAGAGATGGTGAAAGTTTGATATGGACTTGGTCCCGTGTTTTTGTAATTCATGAGGTGTTCCATGTAAAATCTTGGCCTTTTGCTTCTTAATATTTTTTAGTTATTTTTCTGCCGCGTTTAGCATTTTCATTATTCGCATATAGAAGGAAAAGTGTTATACTTCTGCTGCTGCCGATCTTGGTCCATGGGCACTAGTTTCAGAGTAATGTGAACTGAGTTTTTTTCTATATGCATAACTTACTTCGGACACAGTTTTCTCAAGCCCCATTAACCTTTCTTCCTATCAAAATAATTTACCTGAAGCATCCAACTATGCTTGAATGGGTTTATAAATGGATCAAAAAGGCATGTTTGCAATATCTATTGCGACCCTTTGTTACACACTTTGCTTTTCATGATTCAAGTTCTCATAACAGAAGCAAGCAGAGAAAGTACCATTGCCTCAAGAATAGGGAAGAAATTAAGCAGCGAGTGGAAAACTCAAAAGAAATAAATTCCAGTACTGTTACGGTCAATATCCCAACATATAACTATCAGTTTCTACCGGTAAGGCTTTACTTCTAATTTACAAAAATAGTAAAATGACTCAAGATAAGAAAACTCTTAAAAAATCATGTCTATTTCTAAAGTATGCCTCCTGATTTAATCCTGGTTGAAGCCGGGCTGCCTAAATCTACCAAAAGAAAAACAAAGTAAATTACAGTTTTAACTGACCAAAAATAGCAAGAAAATGGTGGAATTTGAGTTTTAACCAGAAAGACTTAAGCTTCCCAGAGAGTCTTGAATCATTGAGATCAATCCTGGGGTTTGAAAGTTATCCTCATATTTCTAGAATCCATTCAGCCCCAAACACCCAAATTGGCCCGGTCTAGCTTCTCTAAGTAATTCAAAACCATTTGCTCTATATAACAAGTGTTGGAACATGACATTTGTATCCTTATTTTTGCAGAACAACAGTGGGAGCACATCCTAAAAGAATAGCTAGTTCAAACATTTAGAGAACAATATCACTAGAATTCCAAATCATAAACCTCCTGTTTGGAGGCAGTTACAACCACTAGGCTAGAGCCTGGTTTTCATGACTATTTCATATTATATCAAAAGGTATGTAACCATAGAATTGTGAGTTTTGTTGAGATACATAAAATATTAAGGTCATGGCCAATTTTTAACAATTCAAAAACGGTTCTGTTTGAATAAACAGTTTGTAGTTGTCAAGATAGTAAGATAACTCCAAAGTTCTTAGCATTGTAATAGCACCATATGTAATTCAAGTTTTCAAAAATGACAAATACATGTTCTATATTCTTAAAAGTTCAAAAATAATTTTAAGCTTTCACCATTTTTTTTTGATGAAAAACTTTCACTAAATTTAATTGGATTTCCGTGCAGCTTTTGTAGATTATATATGAACCAGGGATTGGATTAGTGAATAAAATAAAGCCGGCATGAGTTAGAGAAGGGGGATAAGAATTAATTCAGTAACAATAAAGTCTAAACCGTAAACTAAGGCTTTATTTTGCAAGAGAAATAGTAAACAGAGGTGGGTGATGCGGACTACTTGGGGGTTGGTAGAGTGAGACAGAGTGCTTCTGTTGCTAATCTCTGGCGCCGCCGGACTTTCACTGCAGGCTCCATTGCAAGCAGCAAAGAGGACGTTGAGACTCAGTCATAGTAGAGAGAGAGAGAGATAGAAGCATGCCATTCACCATTCACCATGAAGTGTGGGAGAGATCATCAGCGGATGTCCAATCAGCTGTCATATTTTTACTCTTTAGTAAGATATATTATTCTTCAGCAAGATACTAGTATCAGTTATGCTAATTCGAGAACATCATAGAATTCAACTTAGAAATAGATAAGGGTTTATTCCACCAATCCAGTTACATAGGCGTACGCAGAAGCGCCGATCACTAACTAAAACAAGGAGCCAAAAGAAAGTGAAGAAAAAATACGAGCATATTGGTCTTTGAGATAGCACCGACCACCCGCCGGAAATGATCAACGTCGCATGGTATCCTCAAGATCCCTTCCTGCTTGTACCCCAGCTCATCTGCAGCCATCTCAAGCAGCACAGCGATGCGTGGGTTACTGAAGAGCTTGACATGAAGCAGAAACCTCTCCATTGTTGCACCCTTTCCAACAAGTATCGGGACATATCCTTTCGGAGTTCGATCCGCCATGGCCTCCTTGGATCGATATGTCCTCAATCAGTTGCTAAAAAGATCACGAGTTCTACCCTTGTCTCCCCCTCTTTTATATATTGATCAGTGTTTGTAGCGAACCTAACATTTAATGACTGCTGAAACATCTCTGTTTTTCAAAAAATATTTTATATAATTATTTCAAAAGACTGTTGATACATCTGGAAATTTTGGATGGTCAGAGAGGGAGTAGTATCTTTGAGCAGCGTTCATTGATGATGACAATTGAGTTGAAATACCATACAGGAGTAGTTGGAATATGCCTTTGGAACAGGTTAAGTATGTTGGGTCCGGCTTTTTCTTTTTTCCAGTGACTTTCTATTGGATAGCTATTATTCTTGGGATTCAGAAGAACGGGTTTAAGTGCCTCGAAATCAATGCAATCTATGCGGCATTTCATTGAACAACCCGCAGGTGGTTGGGTGATGGAGGGAGGAATGCGAGTCGTGGTGAAGGAGGCCGTTTGTCCACCAATTCCGGCGAAGGAAATCGGTCCTAGTCGAACGTGGCGGAGGGGATCTATGGCAACCACCGTGGACATCACACAAGACCTCCGAGGAGGAGGAGGAGGACAAGCTCCAACTTTATTTACCAAAGTTCTTGAATTTCCAGAGGAGGAGATGGAGGCTTCAAGGAAGGAATGGGAGGAGTACATCACAGTTATCATCCAAAGTTTGGGCCGAAGACTACCATTGGAGTGGGTGACGAAGGAGCTTAAGGAGAAGGGAAAGTTAGAATATGACCTGGAGGCATTTGTGCTAGCTGAAGACCACTATCCCCTGTGCTTCCGATCTGTAGCCTACTATAATCAGGCTGCTCTCTCCGATAGGCCTTAGTTTGTCATCGGCCAGCTGCTAGCGATGGAACCTTGGATGGCCGATTTTGTGCTTGGGGATAGGGCAGTAAGTTGTACGGTGTGTGGCTCCGGCTACTAGAGCTGCTGATCAAATACTGCAAGGAGTCGAGGATTTTGGTCATCATGTTGGAAGCTAGAAACCATAGGCACTGACAACTTCACTGGCCAACTCTGGAAGACCGGCTGTGCTAGGGTCGAATCGCCCTTAATGTTGCGGAGCCATTGAAACCCGAGATATCTTGATTAGGGGGCATCGGTCGGAAGCCAGGGGTTGAGCCAATGGCAGTGGAAAGAGAACCCAAGGCACCAGCAGAGGACGGCGAGGTCACTGCTTCGACGACCGACGGTCAACCGTGGTTGGGGCCTTGGATTGTCATGGCTCAGATCTGACAGCCATGGACCCTCAGTGCTGGATCGAAGCTAAGGAAGGAGATTGAGTCCTTGGGCCCTAACTCATCCTCATCCAACCGAGTTCGCTGAAGAAGCAATCAGCTTCGGCCGAGTCTCCACCAGACTCGGATTGGTGGCGGAGATCTATATGGTGGCTCGGTGCAGATCGCCAAATAAGAGTCTGAGCGGGTGTGAACTCGGGTGAGTGAGCTCAATCGTGTCGGAGTTCGGGGCTGGATTAGTATTTTCGGCCTCATGGACGTTAGCCCAGTAGAGGAGAGGGCCAATTTGGATCAGGATGACAGCTCCAACCCGCATGATGTCATGATGAGTGAGACAGGCTCATCTTAAGCTGAAGCAGGGCAAAAGCTTAGTGAAGGCTGACGAGGTCGTTGGGACTGTTGGTACTTTGGGCTCAGTTCCTGACCTGAACCCTATGGTGTTAGGCTGAAACTGAGGGTTGTGCCAACGGTGGGAAGCAGGCCTGCAATGCTGGAATGGAGAGGTGGCTGGGTGCGACCGTGCTGGAAGGGAAGGAGAATGGTGGCGATCGGCTTGAGACAGGTGAAGCAATGGTGGGCGCCCCTCCACTAGCCACCAGGAAGAAGTGGAGGCTACGGCCTCAAATCAGCAGCTCACCTTGCACTCACTAGCAATGGGCAGCGTCGATGACGGTGGCGATGATGGACCTGGCCCTAGTGACCATCTAACCAAATTGAAGAAGATGGAGAGGATGAGCCTCCTAATGAGAACCCTAGCCGATAAGATACCATGGGGAAGACGGTGGAGGGCTAGAAGTAAACCGGGGTAGGCTGGGCCATGAGGTGCAAAAGGGCTAGGAGGGTGTAGTGGCTGAATTGAAGGCTGTCTTAGTGACAAATGGGCTTGGTTCTGTGGTTCTCACCATAAAGAGAATAGATAGTTTTTGATGATCGTGCAGAGGGGAGTGAAGACTCGACATCTCAGCAGTGGTTGTTCTCCATGAAGTTGCTTATGTGGAATACCCAGGAGGCCAAAAAATCCTCATTCATGTTTACATTTCATAGATTTATGTATCTCCACAGTTCAGATCTTTGTGTACTTTTTGAAACTCATTTGTTGGATAACAACCTCATCCGTACTAGGTATAGATTTATGAGGGTATGGGGCTTCTATGCAATTGAGTCCCGTGGGCTATTAAGGGGTATTATTATGACTCGGAGAATTGGGGTGGGGTGGGGGGGGGGGGGAGGGGCTAATATGGATGGCTTCTATAATCGTGATCAGCATGTGGTCATTGTAATTTCAAAAATAATAGTCCTCCTTGACTTTTATCTGATCTATGTACGAGCTAGCATGGATTACAGAAATAGGCAAGTGGTGTGGAGTGAGGTAGCCAGATTGATTGAACAGAATATTCCTTCCTTGGTAGTAGGGGACTTCAATTGGATTGATACTATCTAGAAGAAGGGAGGTAAGTCTTTCACTGATAGCATTGAGGCAAGGGAGTTCCATGAATTTATCCAAGTGAATGGGTTGGTTTATCTCATCCTAGGTTTACTTGGTGTAATAACTAACAGGATGGGGGCAGGGTTTGGGAGCGCATTGATAGGACTTTCGGTATGGCCAACTGAATCCAGATGTATCCAAATCATCAGGTCTGTTACCTTCCTAAGATTGCATTTGATCATTATCTGATGCTAATCTCTATTGATGTAGACCTCTTATATCCGATTCCTTTCTGATTTGAGAAATTATGGCTATCCTATCTCTGATCTTAGGATATAGAGCGGAAGGAGAGGCTACCCGTGTGTGGTGATGTGATGTACTACATCACCTTGAGGTTGGAGTTGATGAGACACCGACTTCGATAGTGGAACCTAGAGAAGGTTGATGATATCTTTAGGAGGTTGGATGACATTGAGGCTGCCGTAACTGAGCTTCAAAGGAGAGAGGACCAGGTTAGGGGCTAGCTGAGGCAGACCTCATGGACCTAAGGTAGAGGCTCACCATGCATCACTCCCTTTTGAGTCAGCAAGAGGTGTTCTGGAGATAATAGTCTAGAATCTAATGGATTGAGAGGGTGACAGAAACGTCAAATTCTTCCATTAGTTGGTTATTATCAGGAGGTAGAAGAATTGAAATTAGATGATGGGGATGATGGGGGACACTAGACGGAGGGTGAGGAGGACATTAGGCAGGAGGTCTTTCGATTCTTTCAAATGAGGTGGACTGAGTGGCTTAGGGTGGTGAGCTATCATCATTCCTTCTTCTACTGTCCAAGTCTCGATGTAGGACAATGATACATTGATTGGTTCAGTGTCGACGGATGAGATCTATAGATCTTTTTGTGCTATGGTGGAGGACAAGGCCCCTGATCCTGATGGGTTCCCATCTTTCTTCTTTAGGTCACACTGGATGATTATTTGGAATGAGATAATGGAGGTCGTGCAATAGGTTTTTACATCAAGATCTATACAAGGCCTGCATGAAGATTATGGTTGGATGGATGAAGCCGATTCTTTCTAAGTTGATTAGTCAGGAGTAGGATGTCTTTGTCAGGGGTCATAGCATCTCCTATAATATGATGATCATATAGGTGTTCATGCATAATTTACAAAGGGCTCAGTTCATCACCATTAAGCTTGATATGGAGAGAGTGTATGATCATAGCTGACAGTTTCTAGTAGATACGCTAGGAAGCTTCGGATTTCATGGGCAGTAGATCAGATGGATTATAGGCTGCATCAAGTCATCTTCCTTTACGATCCTGGTCAATGGCACCTTACGGAATACTTCCAGTCTATTGTTGGCCTTTATCAAAATTGTCTCCCATCCTTCTTCTTTTATCTTCTGCACTAACGCTTTGTCTAGGGCATTGCAGATGGCTACCATGGAGTAGGCTCTGGAATCCTATGAGCCTACCCTAAGAGCGAGGCCAATTTTGCATATCTTTTTTTGTAGATGATTGTCTATTAGTGGGCTGGGTAACTACTCAGAATGTTGGTAGCTTTAGAAGGATTTTGAAGGAGTATTACAGGGTATTTGGATAGAAGATGAATCTGCTAAAGCCTGCTTTATACATCAACCTAAAGACCAAATGCCAATTAAGACAGGTGATCGGAGAGTTCTTGGGGATTATGGAGCAGACCGAGACTTGCCATTACCTTGGGGTTCCCATCACTGGGCACAGACTCTGAAGGACTGAGTGTACCGAGATGGAGGAGGTGATTCAGGGACGACTAGAGGGCTGTTAGACTAGATGCCTTTCTATGATGAGTAAGGTCATGCTGATGAGATCGGTGCTCCGCTTGATTTTGATCTACATGATGTCACACATTATTCTGTTGAAGACCTAGTTGATGAAGTTTGAGCAGCATTTCAAAAACTTTTATGGGGGTCTCATTGAGGTGGAGGAGATGTCATCTTCTGGCTTAGAATGTAGTCTGTCAGTCGATTAGGGATGGGGGCTTTGGTATTTAATCCGTGGTGGCAAGATACGAGGTGCTGATTGTCAGATATACTGCTACATTCTTGTTATAGCCAGACTGCCTCTAAAGTGCGATGACGAGGGCCAAATATGATTCATGGACCATTGATACTGATATTCAGCCCATTCAGTAAAGCTTATTCCTGTGGAAAGAGATTTGCTCTCGTGTTCATATGGCACTAGACCGAGTCAGATGGCTTATGGGTGATGAACAATTGAACAATTTCTTTCGAAACCCATAGATTACTGAGCTACCCTTGAGTAGATGGCCCACCTCCATGAACATGGAGACCGTGGAGTCAGTGTGCATTTGCAACTTGTTTCGGCTTGAGGGGAGAGGTTGGAACATTGATTTATTGTCTCACCTTTTTGGCATTGATTTGGCAGAGAGGGTGCTGTTTATTATGCTGCCTGGGCATGCTAGCCCAAATGTGAGAGTGTGGGGTCGGCTTGTATTTTGAGAGTGGTGATCAGGGACTTGTATGAAGTATACAGAGGGTCTCTGACTAGAAGATTAAATGAGGCATGGCTTTGGAGGCTGTATATTCATCTAAGAGTTAGATTGTTCTTTGGAAGGTGGTGTGGCGCCACCTCCTGACCAGAGCAGTCTTGCAAGCTAGAGCCATGGATCTCCCGATGATGTGCCCCAACTATGGTATAGAGGAGGAGACTGTGGATCATGTCCTCCTCATTTTCTCTAGAGCTCGATAGGTATGGAGGATGGTGGATCTATTCACCGTGACCACCACCCTTGTAGAGCCAGCTTAGGTTTCTTAGAGGTTCTCTGGAGGAGCATGGAGTCTGACTTATCCAGGGCCTTGGTCATCCGAGCTATTTACACTGCTTGCCACTTCTAGTTGGCTAGGAACAGGAGCATTTTGAGGTGACATGGTAATTGAGGAGACTGATCCTAGAAAGGGCAATGATTCATGCTGTAAGGGTCACATGCTGTTTATCGATTGGTTCGACTTTCACTACTTATGACATCTGAGACTCCTCGGCTGCTCCACCAGCAATCCGTTAGTGTTCATCATATGGGAACCCCACCCCTAGATTATCTCAAGGTCAATTTCGATGGTAGCATGAGAGGCAGTAGAGAGACATGAGATTCGTGATTTCTAGACCTAACTCCAAAGTTTTTGGCTGTTGTTCAGTGTCACCTTATTGGCAACACTATTCTGAGAGCAGAGCTAGAGGCAGCTTGGGCAGGCATCATCTTCGCCAGATTAAGGTTAGGAAAGAAGAGGTTGGTGATTGAGATCATCTTAGCTACTGTGATTGCTTAATTGCGAGGCAACCATCAACGGCGGTAGTACACTCTCTTATTCATGATATATGGTGCATGGCGGGGAGCTGCTGTTCCATCGATATTTATCATGTTTATTACGAACTAATAGTACTACTGATTGTATTGCCTCCTATGTGATAGAGTATATCGAGAGGATTGTATGGACTGATGTGTGCGTTATCTTTTTTTGATTTTTCTAGTAATTTTTTTTTTGATTTATTTGGTTGTATTCATATTAGAATTGTATGAACACTCTATCTTATCAAAAGAAGAAAAAGAAGAAAAGAGAAGATTTTCTAGTAATATAAAGGGACAAACAAACATGAGAACTTAGAATTGTGATTTTGAAGTTTATTTTTAATTCAAACTTTCTGATTGACCTAAGGACGTAAATTCCTCTTTTTTAACATTCACCCATTCATTTAATTTTATATGATCTTGAGCAGATGTGTCTCAATTTTTTCTTTATTTTTTAATAATAATATTAAGTATCAAACCTTTTTTCCTCTCCCTTGGTCCGAGACAGATGTCTGGCAACATTTAGTGACAAAGAATTGAAAGGAAATGGTCATTCATATGATGTATCTAAATGTCTACCATGCTTCAAAAATGATGGGCACTGCCGCAGAAAAAAAAAAATGAGAGGAAATCTGATATGACGTTCGATGAAGTGTCGTGTCATGCATGAGTTCTACGGACAGGCAATAATTTGGCGTCGCAATGCATCATGCCTCGCACAACTCTCAACTTCCAAGGTGGATATTATCAGGATGCTAAGTAGTCAACTATAAAGCTATAAAAGATGGCTTTGCAACAAGTCAGCGTCACGGGTTGATGACCCGGGACGCGCAGCCTTTGAACCTTGAGAACCTGTTGTCACTTGTCCTTCTCTTGGGCAACTTTTGAAGCTCGAATTCACTGAACCTTCTGACGTCTCGCCATATCTTGTTGCATTGGACTCTCTCTCTCTTTCTGAACAATATCTTCATTTCTTGTGTTTCTTCCAGAGGTAGCATCTGCGCTTTCCATGCTGATTACATTCAATACGTACGTTCTCAAAAAATAATTTCAGTGGTCATTGGCATTTAAAAGAAGCACTTCGACATTTCTCTTCTGTACGATACCCATAACAAGAGCATATGCAATTAATTAGATCAAAAAAAAAAAAAAATCATCGGCAATGTTTGATGTAAATAATGCACTTGTCCTGCATTAGTCCATGAGAGAATACCTATTAGAATTGTTTATTTCTAATATAACAACCAAAAAGGTTTGTCCTTGATCCAATATCTAAACATATAGTAGATGTGGGATGACACATACGTCCATCCAGATTCTTATATATTCTCTCCATCTAAGTCTTGACATCCTCGTCAAGCTAAAAATTTAAATTTATTCAAATTTATTAAAAAATATAATAAATTTAATCACAAATATCATAATTAGCTTGCAGTTAATTCAAATAAATTTATATTGCATTGCCCCTATAACATGGATATGAACTTGGTTTGGTGTAATACTACTTATAACAATTCAAGATCTCACCTAAAATACTAGAAGATACTATTTGAATTTCTTGGTCTGGTATAAGATTCAATGTATAGCCAATACGGGAATAAATACATATCTGCATGCGTCCTCACATCTATTATGGATTAAATTATCATTTGCTAGGATCTTTTTACAATTTTATTTTAATAGTAGGTGAACCAACTTAATCCAATCAAGTTAAGACACTATTCCTAATTATATACGAACGGAGACATGGATCCTTTTAGAACTATGACCTATGATATGTGGATCCATAACAACTGTAAATAAAGGGTTTTGGTCTATCCCTACTTACGGAAATATATATATATATATATAT
>KE504876.1:315392-336855 GCA_000441515.1 Elaeis oleifera | reverse complement strand
GAGAGGTCGAATCTCCCTCGGATTCCAATTTCTCCTCCGGTGACTCGGGTGGAAGAAGACTCCAAGCGGGAGTCTTCTTCGTTTCTTCCTTCCTTTTTTTTTTTGTTGTTTGGGCTTTATATGGCTTGATCCAGGGCCCTATGGGTCGGAGTGTTACACTCTTCAAGGTGGTCGACGAACATGACCAAGATCACCTAGATGGACTGGAGAAGGCTCACTGTGATCAGAGGCCCCGCCAGCCGCAGCTGCCCCCTCACCTCGGCGAGGATCCCGCCGGCATCGTCGCTTCAAGAGCAGAGGGAGCATAAGAGATCCTCGGTATATGCCCTTTGGCATTCTGTGCAACTCTCTTGTTGGGGACAGCCTAGCTAAGGTACTGAACAAAACCCACCTGGCTTTCCTTGCTCATCCTTTTCAGGACCTGGTTATATTTAACCCAAAATAATAACAATAATAATGATATGACAAACTTGACATGTATGAAGAGGAGCTCATATGCGACATGAAAAAACCGGGAGAGGTCACAATCTCCTTCTATTGGATAACATTTTCATGATGCAGCTTCTTCAGAATTTTGATTTCGCGTATGACTGTTATAGGAAACTGCAAGACTAATGAAATTTTAGCCTACATAGAGGATAAATAATTCAGCCATTCAATTCAAAGAATTTCCAATAAGCATGTAGATGGAACATAAATGCATACTCCTCCTTCATTGTCCATTCTAATTTCTTCAGGTCCACTATTTCCCCTATTTTATTTCTCTTGCCATATAGACTTGCCTGCAATCATTGTAGCAGTGAAAAAAAAAAAGATACTCTTCAGGAATCAAACAAATAAATATGTCACTAATAAGTCATAGATGTTAATAGAAACATATTAATATGTTGCATCCACCATTGCGTGTTGCTGATATTACACAAACGATACAGAAACCTCTAGATGCAATTCAGAAGGCCTAAAACAATAAAAAGAAACTCGAATAAATTTCATCAAACCCTCAAGCATTAATATAAAGGAGAGGATGTCGACATGCATATCTGTATTGCACACTGATGAAGCATTATAAAACAAATCTACCACCAAAACAGCCACAATGAAGTGTGACGCCTTACAAACTATATGACACTAAAAGTAGATGAATTTATTCATGGTTTCATCAAATTTTCGGGAAATATTTTCTTTACAAGAAGAAGATTAAATCCAACCTAATTCCCCAACTGACGCTTTACAAAACATCCCACTTAACCAAACCAGCATGTATATGAACATGATTCCCGAGAGTTTTAGGATTCCTGAACCAATTCAGGCTTAGAACTTGTTATATAAGTTGGCATATACTATCAACAGGAAAGAAAAGATACAACCTTTCGACCAGAATTCAGCAATAACCCAAAAGAAAGGGAGAATATTTTATCGACAACATATATCAAGCATCCAGAAATACAAATTAAACCAGTCCGGGAATCAACGCAACTGAGTAATTAAACAGAGAACTTTGACCGGTCATTGCGCTCACCCGTATGTGCCTTCACCAATCTGCTCCAATTTCTCGAAGCAGTCGACGCTCCGAGACCCCCAGGACGAGAGTGGCAACAGTCATCCTCCACCCCTACTACAATTCCTCAAAAGGTTTGTTAGTGAAAAACAACATGTGGCTAATCTATCTCACCAATACATGAATGTATCAATAATTTAAGATTAATAAGTGATGCCGGTGACGATGGTGAGGAAGGCAATGACGGAGACTGATAGGAGGTGGCAGCGAAGAGAGCAGGGATGAGATTGGCGTCATCTTTTCTGGAGATCTGTGATGCCCGACGTCTGACCGGCAGCAGATCACGACGAGGAGAGCGGGAAGGAGGTGGGCATTCTCGAGAGCTCAAAAAGATTCATGAGGGCTCTGGAAGGGTTCGAAGCAAAAAAAAAAAAATGGAGATCTATGGGAAGGAAAGCACATGTGGGAGATTGGATAGGGAAACCCAAGGTCGGTGAGGATCGGGAGGAAAGCGACGACGGAGATTGACGAAAGGTGGCAGCGATGAGAGCGGAAAAGAAGTCGGTATTGTGAGAGAGACTAGAGGGGAAGGCCAATGCTGGTGATGGTGGAGAGGAAGGCAATGATGGTGATCGGCCGGAGGTGGTGGCAAGAAGAGTGGAGAAGAGGTGGGGCACTCACGAGGGTTTGGGAGGGCTTGGGAAGCTTCCACCTTTTTCACTGCTCTTGAAAAGAGAGAGGGCTAGGATGTTCTTTTTTTTTTTTTCTTCTTTTGGTTTTGGTGCTCCTCTCTCGGTGTCAGTCATTTTCACTAATATTTCGAATATTTTTTAGTTGATTTAAGTTATCCATATTTACTCATTAGCAGATTTGATTTATTCATATTTAATCATTGAAACGTAAGTTAAAATTAATTATAGCATTTCACGTTTGACAAACATGAGTATATACAATCTTTTTTACAGAATTTGACTTTTACCTATATATGTACTTACGTGACTAAAAGTATGGGTGTATGTGACTTTTCTTGTAGTGAGTCTCGTTGATAGTGAGGCCCACCACATTTATAGCACTTAACATCCTTAGACCATGCTTTACCTCTAATAGTAGTTTGGTTTGATCTTTGAGCTTTCGACTTGAAGTACATATTACCTTGATTCCGAGAATCAATAGATCTGACTCTTTCTTCAAACTCTTATTTTTGCTGCTTGGGCATCGTTCAGTCCTTTTTCTTAGCACTAGAGCTTTATTAACAACTTTCTTATAAATAGACAACTCAAATGCAGTCACGAATTCTTGGATTCGACCTTTAAATCTATTTTCAAATTTTTTGATTTAAATATCCTTCTCAGCTATCAGTGTTGGAGCATTTCTAGACAATTCTTCAAATGTTACCACATATTAGGCAATTATCATAATATTATATTCCAGTTGATTGAACTCTCGAAATTTCTAAAACTGGATGCTATAAGAAAAGTATCTCTTGTAAAAGATTTTTTTGAATCATTCCTATATGTAGCGTACATCATTTGGCCCTAACTTTTCAATATCTACCTCTTACCAATCAGCTGTCTGACCTTATAACATGAAGGTGGAAAAAGTGACATTCTCTTCAACAAGACATCTTAGGATTTAGAACACATTTTTTATTGCTTTTAACCAACTTTCAGCTTCCATAGGTTAAATTTCATGAATGCTAGTAGTACATATATCTTAAAGTCTATCAATTTGATTTGACACTTCTGCTGGTTTCTGGCTCTCTACTACTGCTGGGGTTGTCGCTTCAATATTAGTTGTTCCATAATCTTTTATTGTTGTTTCTACTATAGCTCCAATATCTTCCTTATATCATCCCTAGCAACAGCTTGTTGTTGCACTAATATTTATATTAACTAAGAGGTAGTAATATGTTCTCCAAGCTAGATTTCGGATTCACCTAGGGTCTCTAACCCTAGAATATTTTTAGTGGGCTCATTGGGATGCTCTTACTGATGTGTACCACTAGCAGGCAAGGGTGGAGTGTCTTCATGTTGCCAAGAGAGCCATCAACAAATCAGATAGACCTCCTAACACACCCACATTCACTTCCTAGTGCCATAGCAACCTACACAGATTATTGTTAGCATCCACAAATTACTTTAATCTTAATTGATTTATATATATGTCAAAAATATGCCTCACATTAATTTACTCAAATCTAGAGGTCAACCCATGTACACTCTCCTCAAATTAAACCCTAAGATCCTAAAATTTGGGCTCTGATATCACTCTGTTACACTCAAATCCAACACCTACTTCAATCATGTGATATGGCCTCATGAATTCTAAAGCATTGCCCTAAAGATCATGCAAAGTCTTAAGTGAATAAAATTTAAATATTTTAAAATTAATAAATAAAAATCAAGCTTATCAACTAAATAGATTCATCAGGATAAATAGTTAATTTATCAATTACAATGATTCAAATGTTCTATGGTATCAGAAACTGAACTAACTAATACTACTAATAAATTCAGCACTTGAACTTCACATCCGACCTGACTAGTGCCATATATCCAGTGACTCTAAAAGGACAAAGAATTGAGGAGAATGAGCTTTACAACCTAGTAAAAATTCCATACACTTACACTGGTATAATAATATAATTCAAAATAATAATTAAGTAATAATAAAAAAAATCATAAAGTATAAAATCTTATGTCATGCATCATTTGTAACTTAACAGTTATATAAGAATATGATACACATCAATCATATTCACAAAACCATGTCTCATAGATATGATTCGGATCAATTAACAATTATCTTTAAGATTTTGGACTATTCATAATCATGCTCCAACTCGTGACTTGCAAGCTCAAGTGCCATATTTTTGCTAATGGCGGGGCTATCTTCAGTACCATATTCCTACTCATGACAGGGCTACTCTTAGTGCCTTGTTCCTGCCTATAGTGGTTCATCCTCTATACCATATTCTTACTTGTAATAGGGCTATTCTCAGTGTTATATTTTTGCCTATGGCAGGCTATCCTTGATGCCATATTCTTATCCATGACGATAATTCTCAATTTAACATAGCTAGCCCGAACACCACTTTTTTAATCATTAATTTATTAAATCTCATTAATTCAAATAATATTGTACTATATTATTTTTTTTCAAAAATTTCGATAGTTTGTATCATAATCCAAATCATCCAAAAAAAAATCATCAATATTCAATATAATATATAATACAGAAAATATAATCAATCATGTCAACGATCACAAAACATATATCAGCCATAAGAACCAAAACATGCAATATATTAATAAACACAATACACTGGTGATCATGTCTAAAGATCCTTATCTCTACTAATGATGAATTTAATACCTTACATATCAATCCATACTTGGTTTATGAATTGGGTGCTAAGGGACGTGCTCGAAGATGTCTTATTTAAATTCTCTTATATAGAACCAATCTCAATATTAATAAAAATAAAAAATATAAATTATTTGATTTAAACCTCTATATGACTCGTCAAGGGTCTACTCTAAGTCCCTTAATCTTTTTTTTTTAAATAAATGTTTTTGAACCTAGTTAGTGATTGAGAGGAAAGAGAAATAAAATAAAGGGAAAAGAGAGAGAAGAGAGGTGGCCCCCCTCACTTTCTTCTTCTTCTTTGAAATCAATCACCCCTCCGGCCCCCTCCCCTCTTCTTCCCGCCATGGCCATGAAGCCCAAGCCATCGGTCGACGATCAGCATTTAGCACTGATTAGGAGATGACCTTGGTAGTGGCCATAACTGCTGGTGGTCATAAATAAGAAAAAAGATCAAGAGAACAAGAGAGATCCTGTTCACAATGAATCTGATAGTTCACCGAACCAAATCCAATGACAATAATGGATAGAAGACTAGAAAAGAAAACAGAGAAAGAAAAGGAAGAAGATGCTATCCTAGTTCAGTGATGCTCAAGGTGATGAGAGATTTGACGATCTCTTCAGCAAAATTTTAGAAAAAGGACTCGGCAAAGAACTCAACATCGGAGATGATTTTCCAAGAAACTTGTGGTGGAAATCCAACGAAGAAGCAATCACTATTAATAAACAAGACCTAGGGTTGTTTTAGTCCAATTTTAGGGGTTTATTCCTGGTTTTTGATGGAAATCAAGAAAGAACAAGACTCTTGATTGGAGTCCTCTTCCTCCCCCTGCTCTCAAGTGCCAAGCACGTGGTTTGTTTTGGGATTGAGGCTAGTTATTTCAGGCCGGCCCAAGGCTTCAAGGACTGAGCTATTACAATTTGAATGATAACGATTAGTTGGAACATTATGACTCTTATCATTTTGAAGTATTTGTTTATCAGAATGATTTGATTGGATGTTTTGTTTAATTAAAGATTGAATAATTATTATCATTATTTAAAATTATTATGCTTTGATTAGTAGTTTTGTATGCTTCTATGGTCTGCCTTATAGGTATGCACTCGTTTCAGAATCTGATATAAAGAATGGTCGAAACTATTTCAACATGCATCCAAGAAATTTAGGGCCAGTGGTAGATGCCCATAGTTTTTTTTATCTTTTTAGAAAAAAGAACTTTTAAAGTTGCTGCAAGCATTTTCCATTTGTGAAAATATTAGATACTAAAGGAATATCTAATAATTAAGTAACAGTATTATGGTATATCCCTAAAACTATTGGTAATGATCTGATAAAAGAAGCGAGCTTCACGTAGGCATACAGGCAGCCCATGAGATCACGAATATAAAAACCGTAAAGTTTACACGTTTCCATTCGGTACGTCTCAATCAATTAAAGCTCCTCCCGTCATGCAAGTTGCGCTGGCTGGTAGAAAAAAACAACTATTCTTTTGTTGCTTTTTGGGTGGATTCGGTGGGTGACGCGCAGAATAATTCGATTCTATCCCCGAGATATTTTAATTTTTCAAACCACGTGGAGGAAGAATTCCTTAAACGGAGGAGGCCCTGTTCTCACTCAATCCTCCACGGTGGTTCCTCATTAATTTGCTGCCCCTCACTAAAGGTTTATGCTTCTAGTTTTATCAAGGAAAAAAAAAAAAGGTCATGACTCTAAAGCACTCTTTAACCTCTAAAATAACCTGTACATTAATTGCTTCCCCATTACATCGTAACTGAAACTTGTTTTGTATACCAAAGTTATATCATGATTTTAACCATTCCAATAGCAACATTTCTTGTTAGACTTTTCTTTAGTAACCAAGATTTTTTTTTTTTTTTTTTTGAAGATTAGTAACCTAGATATATATCATTTTAGGGCACGGATATATATGCTCTTTAGGTAGTATGATTTGCTGATGCTATCCCTTGCAAATGTTGGTTAGTTGACACGGTACCGTTATTTTGATCATTGCTACGTATTTTGTCAAAATTTAGAAAGCTATTAACAGCTGTCAGTTTATAATTTAGAGGAGATACATCGACCATTAGCATCATCTTAGTTCAAAACAAGCACCGTAAGCATCATTTTGTGGATAGTTGGATACCCTAAAAACTTCATCTTTCATCAGCTAGACTCCAATTATGAAATGATGTTGCTTTTGAATTCTTATCTAATTACTCCCTAAGATATTAATTATTTTTAACTTTTGTCCCTAAAAGAACTTGGTTCCCTTTTAGTAAATAAAACATAATTTCATTCTGCTAGGTGATTGTTTTGTTTCCATCTGATTTTATTCTGCTTATTTTTAATATTGCTAACTTATGGAGGTCCCCATTTTTCCCTCAAACTAGAAAAATCGTAAATAATATTTAGATACATAAAGAAAAGAAAATAATTTACAACTTCAAAATATTCTTAAATTTCACATGACCAATGCTAGCATGATGGAGAATTCTTGCAGTAGATAGCTGATATTTCTTCCTAACTAGCAGTTGTATAGTCTTATTTGCCAGCTCAAAGAAACTAAAAATTTAACTATATATTTAATGTTCAGTTGAGCTTCCCTAGTCAATTAAGCAATTCCTGTCCGAATTGTCTGCTTAAGGTCTAACTTGAGATCTATATCTTACCAAAAACATCTCTCTCTTGTCTGATAGTTGATTTTCTAGAATATATAATAGAATTTGCGGATGGCGAAAATGGAGCGGGACCAGGAGTTGCTAGTTTGTGATGGAATAATTTGAGCCCATCAATTGATGTCATGATCAACTGGTGCCCAGGGATGTGTGAAGCTTACCTTTCCACCACCTTTTCGAACTACATACCTTTTGCCTTTCGACAAGACAAGCCGTGCCACCTGATCAGGCAATGTGATCCTGAAAGATCGAAATGGACCCCAAAAGTTCAACGTCTCGGGGTCAAGTCTCTCTCTTTTTTACCCTTCTTCTGGGTTGGGGAGAATGGATGATGTGGGATTTTAACATCTAGTGTAACATTATGGAGATGCTCCTCATGTAGCCAAGCTTTGTAAAGGAATGGTCCTATATGCAGATTATCTTTCTACAGTGGAAGCATTGGCACAGGATTGTGGATTTGGAGGTTTTTAAGGGTGGTTTCTTTTTCTTTTTTTTTTTTTGGGAAGAAAAGGGGGAAGAGAAAGGTAAAAGTGGAGGATAGGGGTAAGAAGAAATGAGGAGAATGGGAGTGGCTCATTGTCATAGACAGAGAATAGATTGGAGAAGATGGAGAAGAGGGGAGACTGAAGAAGATGGAATGGAGAGAAATATAAAACCGAATGAAAGAAGAAAACCAGCAGCCACCGTTCGCAAACTTATTCTCAAAGTGCCCTAGAACAGCCAACGTTGAATATTCATTCTTTGAATTTATTAAATAATATATATGTATATGTACCATAGCAAATTTTCCATGTCTATGATGAGGAATACAGCAGCATTTAAATTCTTGACATCCACTGACATTCATGGACAAAGCGAACATTCTTTTTTTTAGAAGCAAACGCTTTTTTTTAAAATAAATGGCTTGTAGATAATTTGCTTAAAAAATAATATGGCTTGCATATGTATTGTCATGGACCATGTCCACATAATAAAAAACATATATTTCAACCAAAAGAGAGTCAATATTCTAAGAAAAACATAAAATTAAATAATCCCAAGCCCTGAAGTTGAAATTTTCCTAAACAAAAAATGATGCTGAATAAAATTAAGATATCACTGACATCATACCTCGAAAAAACTAATATATTTGTGAGGGTCCATTTGGGCATATATTTAATTCTACAATAGTTATTCATCAGAGAGATTTTATGTACTTATACAGGATCAAAAAATCTAAATAATATTTTCATCTAGTCTTTTTGGTGAAGTCTTGGATCATTACAAATGGTATTAAAACGAGCTTGGCCATAGCTCATTTGAACTAGGGAATACAATAGCACAAGTGAAGATTGGATTTATGATACTTATGATTGAATTTGAATGGATTTAAATCCTTAACCTAGTAAGGACAACATATTTCAAGTGGGAGAGTATATGTAGATCCATGCGGATGTGTATTTAGTTCTACATGATTAATCACTAGAGAGAACTTTAGTACATATATGGTATAAGAAATTAAATAATATCTTTTGATTAGTTTTTTTGAATAAGATCTTGACCTGTTACAATATTCTCTTAGTGCGACATTAAGTATACGTTTGTATGTGATCGCATCTGCACCCAATGCAATATTAATGATTCTAGAGCATATCTCCTACTTTTGCAATCATTGTGAATACATAATACTGTATAAGTACAAAATTTAACCAATTGACTTATAATTTTTTTCAATTGTATTTTATGAGTAATTAATATGCTATTTTGAAAAAAAATGATTCAATAGTTTACAAGTGCATTAATTAGATGTTATATGCATTTATAACTTCTCAGTTTACAGCAACAAATTTTGTATATCCTCACTATAACTAATCTTCATTGTAGTGATAGCTAAGAAAAGCTAGGGAAATTTCAAGAAAATATATGTCATCTCAATATGTGGATGGAAAATTGAACCACCAATTTAACTCAAAATAAAAGATTAGAATTACCAACAAGTCCTTAGATTATTGAACAATTATTATTTCAATTTTCATACCATGCAAGCTTAACTAATTAACTTTCCAAACCATGATACCTTATAAATAACTACTAGCATCATTTTGCAATATCTTCATCTTCTATTTAGCATAGAAGGCAGAAAAACTTTCTTGCTACTTGTCTACCATATTCGTTAGCGACCAATTCACACAAAACATACGAGAACACTTGTTCTTCAAGAACAAAAAGGGGAAGAGAGACAGAGGGAGGAAAGAATTAACGTATCAGCGCTTGCTCTCCGTGTCCAGACTAAAAAAGAACAGATCATGAAGAACGGGAAAAGGAGGAGGAAAAAGTACAAAAATCTACAGTATCATCTGATTCTCTCATCTTTACAACTCAACAGAAATAAAAAGCAATTTCACAGCATCATCTAGCTTTGGAGATCACACAAACGGTATGCCGGAATTGTTGAGCATTGCATGGGATCCTAAGGATGCCTTGTTGCCCATGGCCATACTCTTGAGCTGCCATCTCGAGCAACGGAACGATGCATGGGTCATTGAGAACTCTGACGTGCACAAGAAATCTCTCAACCTCCCCCTCCTCACTCCCCACCAGCATCGGCACATACCCTTTAGGAATTTTCTGTGTCATCCATTTGCCCTCACGCTCCAACAAACGCTGGTGCACCGCCAGCTCACCCTCCTTTCTTCTCCAACCCATCTCTCTCTCTCTCCAAAAGAAGAAGGGAAGAAAGGAAACTATACTCCCTTTTGGCTTGTGTTCTATGAACGTACAGGCCTTAAATTACATGTTCTGCCTGCTTGAAAGCTGAACTACTCTATCAAAGGCTTATATAGAATGGAAATTTTAGCTCTTTCCAAGTGCCTGCTTCTACCCTGAAACGCAGTTGAATGGGAACGCCGTAGTGTTTTTGTGGACTTTTCTCAGGGAATTTTGATGTTATTCAACGGGGAAGAATTCTATACCATTAGTTTATGAATTATACGTCACGTGCGAAAGGTAGCTAGGCCCTTGACTTGGACCATTCCTTGGGTGGATCGGACCAATAGAGCAGCAAACCCGGTGAGTTCGCAGCATCCACTGGGAAAAAGCATTTGCTCAAAAGGAAATGAATTTGGACGATGCCTAGGGTTTCACCCTGATAAGCGTGGGAGATTAGCAAAGAAAATGTTGGCTTGCAAGTTAGGAAGGTTCGGGATCTCATGCTATAAATAACCAGTAAATTCAAGACCATTAATATGCCACTGTTGGTCTCTTATGGATAACAAACATAAATAGTGCTTACATAGGGTTTAACTTAGATTGGACTCAACCTAACCTGGGTTAGTTCGATCCGACACAGAGAAGAGAGGCGAGGATAATAAAACATCGGATTATCTCTTTTTAACTCCGTTTCTTCTCTCATTGACAACTTTCTTCATCCCTGTACGAAAAATTCAATTCTTTCGAGAAGCAAAATGCATGGTTTGCTTCATACAAGCAAGATCCTATTTGCTTTTCTAAGAAGAAAGTGTTACAACAATAAAATATCTCTACCTGTTATTCTATCTTTAGAACATCCTTGTTTATTTCTTAACTCTTCCGGTTATTGCCGGTGCCAGAATGATCGCCGGGGATGGCACCAACGATGGCACATGAAAGGAAGACAATGGCAGACCCTTCCCATCACAGCTGGGGTTCAGTATGGGAGGAGACCTTTCTCTAGAATATCAAGAATACGTTAAGAGGGAGAGAAGAAACGGAGTTAAGAAAGGGCTATGTGATGCTTTATGATCCATGCCTCTACTGGTTGAGAATTAACCAAATAGTTGTGAAGCCATGCTAGCTTTAGTCTGTTTTTATTTTTTTCTTGTCACGTAAGAACGGTCTTCCTTTTTGGATGGAGGTATGGAAAACCGAGACATGTTAGACGGGGAAACAAAGACGGGAATCAAAATAATTTAGCTTTATTCGTCGGGCATGGTGAGGTCACCATGCATTAAATGGACCCTCGTGTGCCTGAGAATTCAACAATGATGGCTAGTTAATTAGTACATGATAATAAAACTTGGGTCCCCACCTTAAATGGCGTGCTGGAATTCAATGGGTTGCAGACGATCTAAAGGATGATAGACATTTTAGGAGAACGTTCAATGGATGAAGTTATAGACGACCGAGAATTAACAAATGATAATAATTAATTAGAATCATTATAGAGATGGAAAATATGTGAGAATTTTTTAATTATAAATTATTATTATTTAATTATTTATTTATTTATTTTATTAAAAATAAATTGATTATACGATCTAGATTGATAGACATACATATAAGTCCAATGTTGTTAGTAACCTCTGTATTTTGGGTTATACGGATCTTATGTTAGATGGTGTAGTTTGAATGACATAGTGTAGGTTTGAATATGACTTGAACCCATAATGGGAAGGTCTGTTAGGATTTTTTTTGAATGGTTAAGTCCTCTCTTCACTTTCTATAAATATCATAAGATTAGTTCTTAAGCTTGTTCCGTCGAATAGCCACCTGTTGAGAAAGCTGGAGAGAAGGATTTGGCCTTCGATGTTCGTCTGAGCATCCATGATTAATCGAGGAATCAATGGTCACAGATATATTTCCTAAATCTTAATTTATAAATTTCTTACATATGGAGATTTATTCTTGAATTAAGATTTTGTGTTCTAATCTTCGGTACGAGATCTTTGAGAAAATTCCAACAATTGGAATCAGAGTAAGGTATTTTTATAAAAAATTAAATTAAAATCAATATTTTTTTATAGGGGACTAGAATCAAATAAAGATTGATTTATTTTGTTACAATCAATCAATTAAAAAAAAGAAAAGGGAGGGACGGTGGTTTCCAACATCATGCCCTCCTCCTCCTACCCTGTGGTGACTGTAGGGATCCTCGTGCGCAGGCCACCGGCGATCCTAGTGGTCCGACGGCAACCAGGAGGAGTCGGAGGAGAGGTGGCGACGATTCTCGTTAAGATTCAAGGAACCCCCCCTCCAAAAAAAAGTAGGATAAAGTGAGGGCCGGTGGTTCCCACCACCATGCCTTCCTTCTCCTACCTTGTTGCTACTGCAGGTGCCGTCCGGATAGGTAGCACCATGATTTCGACAAGCGGTGGTGCCGCACATGCATGGCTCGTTCGGTTATCCAACAAAAAAAAAGAGGGGTCATGGGATCCGCCATCCAACAAAAAAAAAGAGGGGTCATGGGATCCCGCCTTAACCGATGGTGGGCGGCGGTACGAAGCTGGCGACCGATGGCCGTGGGTGGAGAGAGCTCGATGGTCCATTAATTGAGGCCTCCCGCCAGTCGTCGGATCAGAATCAGGCAAGGAGGGCATCGATTTGGGCCCCTTCTTCATCGGCCAACCATGAGGATGAAAACCCACTAACGGGTTTGGGTTTGGGTTTGGGTTTGGGTTTCAGGTTTCGACGCGAAATCCAAACTAGCTAACCTTATTGAGTTATGTAGCCTTTTTGCAATTCAGTCCATGTTGATTACAAAATTTGACTTCAGTCCAACAAAAATTACATTTTATTCCCCATGATGTAATTTATTATATAAAGATCCCTATGTTACAATTTATCCCTATTTGTATTTATTATACATAATAGTTCTTCAAAACTTCAGTTTAGTCTTTGAAAAAAGTTTATTATTTCTGATGATAGCTCTCAAAAAATTAAATTTTTAATATTTCTATAATTATGTGACAAAACATACCATTTTTTGTGATATACTAGCTTGAAAAATTATTTTGCATGTAGGAGACCCTCTGGTAGCATGTACTTTCTTAGTTATATAAATATTTTTGTACTTTCGACTTTCCTTTTGAAGGTTAAATTGATTAAAATCTAAATTATTTATTTGAGCTGTACAAATTTGTTACTGTAGCTTTAGGATGCAATATCATGCTATAATATGATCAATCGGGTACATGTTGTTAAGTATCTCATTCTGGACTTGATCATTTGTGAGCATATATGTGGCTAATTAAAGTATACCCTCTTATATTTATTTGGACATTTATTTACCTATATGGATAATTTTATGAGTTGGCATGAATGTTCATCATCAAAGTGATTTATTTATATCAGTTTATAAGATTTTTCATCATGAGAGGAATATTTTCTAATTATGGTATACAATCATCTACCCAAATGGGGTTATTATGTATTTTAACTAGGAATTACATTAAGCATTATATCATGAGGGTGCTCTAGCTTTTGGAGTTTATGTGTCTAAAGAGGATAAACTTCTGAATGTGTGTCTATAGAGGATAAACTTCTGAATGTTAGAGTATTTTTTTGCTTGTGGCTTCATGTGAAGAGCACTTATAAATATTGCATATTTTGTCCAAAAAATAATTTGTGATATTGTGTTTGGATTCTTATTTATAGTTTATGTTGTTTATGTATATGCATAGTTGACTAGTATGTTGCATTCCTACTATTTGATTGTACAGTCTCATTCCATATTAACAATTAATAATAATATTATCGTTAAAGTCTTGACTGGTCAAATTATAAAAGATGGAAGCAAGATATAGAATGATCTTGAAGTTGAAGTAAATAATAGGAGTTGTCAAGTTATCTGAGTCTAATTTTGAGATTTTTTTAGAGAACACCTTTTATGTACCTTCTTTTAAAGAAATTTGATTTCTGTTTCCTCTTTAGCTAGGCTTGAATTTGATTTTGATTTTTGTGATAAAAAGTTAATTTAATATTTAACTCTCAGATTGTTGGTTATAGTGTTTTGAATGATGGATTATGTAAATTATGTTTAGCTTGTGATAATTTCTATGCTTCTTTAAATATTGAGAATATAATTGCAAAGCATTCTAGAATTAAAGATAGATCCTTTATGTTGTAGCACAAGAGCTTAGAGTACATGTTTGAAGAGAGAATTGATAGATTAATTAAGGATGACATCCTATCCGCCTTAAATTTTGAGGACATGGAGACTTGCATTGATTGTATTAGAAAAAAATTGACTAAGAGAATAAAAGGAAGGGGTAATTCGTAGTTCAGACCTTTTGAAATAATTCATACTGACATTAATGGACCTTATTTCTCTATAATCTGTGGTAATAAATACTTCATTATATTTATTAATAATTTTTTTCGATATGATTATCCTTATTTAATTTAAAAAAATCAGATGCTCTTAAAAAATTTAAAATCTTCAAAATAAAAGTTGAAAAATAATTGAGAAAGCTTATCAAAATTGTGAGATCTAACAATGGGGGTGAGTATTATAGTAAACATGATGTGGTAGAATAACATATGAGTCCGTTTGCTAAATACTTATAGGATTGTGAAATTGTTGCCCAATATCCCATGCCTGATGCCCTGAGCAGAATGATGTGGCCAAGAGGCATAATTGCACCCTTAAGGATATGATGAAGAGCATAATGAGTAGGTCTAACTTGTTAGAATATTATGAGGTGAGGATCATAAAACTGCCTTATATATCTTTAATAGAGTTCTCAATAAATCTGTGCTTAAAATATTTTTAAATTTGAAATGGTAGAAAATCTCACTTAAATCATTTCTGAATTTGGAGTTGTTCTGTAGAAATAAGAATATATAATCTGATAGAGAAAGGACTAACCCTAGAATTAATTATTGTTGTTTCATTCAGTATCCAGAACATGCTAAAGGATATAGATTCTATAATCCTGAGAAAGATAATAATATTATAGAGTCACTGACTGCTAAATTTTTAGAACTTGATATGACTGATGTTGAATCTTCTCGGACTATTTATACTGATAATAGTTAGATTGAGATCGCCTCTATTCCTATGTTTATATCATATGAGAATGTAGTTCCTGCACCCATTGATAGATTGGATGGTTAGGCTTCTAATCCTCCTACTCCTGTTGAGAATCTTCAATCAATTCAATCTGTTAAGGAGGTGCCATTAAGGAGGTCTACCAAATAGAGGAGGCTTGCCATTCCTGATGATTTCTTTATCCATCTTGGGGAAATGATTGTAATATTGGGTATGTAGTTGATCCAGTAAATATCATGATGCTATGAGCTATCTCCAGTCTGATTTATGGATAGATGCTATAAAGAAGAAGATATAATCTATGACTTAAAACAAGCATCTCGACAATGATATTTGAAATTTGATGAGGTGGTAATCTCTTTTGGCTTTGAGAAAACAAAGTTGATCAGTGCATCTATCTCAAAATCTGTGGGAGCAAAAGTTTATCTTTCTTATTTCATATGTTGATGATATCTTGCTTGTCAGTAGTGATTTTGATTTGCTTAGTGAGATGAAACAATACTATTTAGGACTTTTGATATGAAAGATTTTGGGAAGGCAGACTTTGTCCTAGATATTGAAACTTATATGAATAGATTACATCATTTGTTGGGTTTGTCACTGAAGACATACACCAACAGGATTCTTGAAAGTTTAATATGCACAATTACAAACCATGTGATATCCCCTGTTGCCAAGGATGATAAGTTCTGTGAAGATCAGTATCCTATAAATGAGCTTGAGAAAATCAGATGAAGCATGTGCCTCATGACAGTGCTATAGGGAGTCTGATATATACTCAAATTTGCATCAGACCTGATATTGCCTTCATAGTGAAGTTCTTAATATGTACCTATTAAACCCAAGCTTCCAATATTAGGTTGCTACAAAGAGAGTGATGAGGTATTTATAGAAAATTAAGGACTACATGTTTGTATATAAAAGATTTGATAACCTAGATTTGGTGGATTATTCAGATTCAGATCTCACTGGATACACTGATGATTTTAAATCAACTTCAGGATATATTTTTATATTCGCTGGAGGTGCAGTATCCTGGAGAAGTATTTAACAGACCCTGACTACTTCTTCCACTATGCAAACTGAATTTATTGTTTGCTATAAGGCTGCTACTCAGGCTATTTGGTTGAGAAATTTTATTATAGAACTTTGGATTGTTTATTCTACCATTAGACTATTGATAATCTATTATGATAATAAAACTATTATGTTCTTTACAAAGAACAATAAATCTTTCAATGGATCTAAATATTTAGAACTAAAGTACCTGACAGAAGAAGACCTTATAAAAAAAGGAGACATAATTGTTGAGTACATAGATATAGAGTCCATGTTGGCGGATCCTCTAACTAAGGCTTTGAGGCTCATATGCTTTACATGGCTTGTTGAAAATATAGACATATTGAGTTCTTTTGATATACCTAGTTAGTGGGAGTGACTTTGTATTTGTGAATTATTAATATTTTATTGTTGTGGATCTTTTTTATCTCACACACCTATGATGAGTATTAATATACATTGTTGATATGACAGATTGATGGTATATTTATGTTAATTCTTTTCATTATGCGTACATATTTGTTTGAGTATATTTGGAGATATCTCTTATTTATGTACTTATTATATAAAACCTGAGATCAGATGTCAAGTCTCAAATATGTTGTGCTATCTCATCATTAACATCATGTTGAATATATAAGACAGAATAACTTGTTGCTGAAGTTGTTTAAATTTTTCTTAATTATTTTGTATCCAAGTATGTTGAAGAGAAATTAGAGGACCTATAAGGAAATAGCATGTGTTAGGTCATTTTTGGATGCTATTTTCTTGCTACACTACCACACCAAGACTCGTGTCGATAATGTTAGTAATATTCGTAACCATGGATAGGTCTTGTGTCAAATAAAAGATATAATAACTTTCATGATTCAACATGATTGATACTATTAAATTGAGTCAATTCTAAGGTGCTGTTTATGGATCAAATATTTTCAAAATCATGATCACATACTGTATTTTTATTTTCAACCTAAAAGTCATTTTTAAAATAAATATTTCAAAAAATTATAATTAATGTTGCCCAAGTGAGAGAATGTGAGAATTTTCTTAATTATGGACTATTATTGCTTATTTATTTATTTATTTTATCAAAAAATGGACTGATTTTATGATCCAAGTTGATGGATATGCATGTAAGTCCAATGTTGTTAGTGATCCTTATATTTTAGGCTATGCAGGCTTTATGTTGGATGGTGTGGTTTGGGCAGCATAGTGTAGGCCTGAATTCGACTTAAGCCCATGATAGGAGGATCATTTAGAGTTTCTTTTTGAATAGCTAGATCCCCTCTTCACTTCTTATAAATATCATAAGATTAGTTTTCAGACTTGTCCCATCGAATAGCCGCATGTTGAAAAAAAGCTGAAAAGAAGAACTTGGCTTTTGGTGTTTGTCTAAGCATCCGTGATTGTTTGAATTTTGAGAATCAATGGCGAACACATATATGTTTCCTAAATCTTAGTTTATGAATCTTTTATATGTAGAGATTTGTTCTTGAATTAAGATTTTGTATTTCAATCTTCTGCATGAGATCTTTGGGAGAATCCCAACAAAACAAACAAGTGGCTGTACAAAGAGAGGTTTAATTATTTATAGATCTTATAAAATTGATAACAAGAAAAGAGGTCTAACCTTTTGATACAAAGTGTGGATTAGAGAAAGGATGGATAGGGAAGAAAGGATAGATATAATAAAAGATGGATGAAAGAGTCATTTATCTTTCGATATGTTTGATGAAGCATAGAAGAACAGACGAGAATGATTCTCCCTTGTTTGGTATAGGAGGGATAAAAAAAGGTGGATGTATGATATTTTTATTAAATTATCTTCTGATAAAAAAGTATTATTATTATTATTATCAATTTCTAATATTTATTATACTAAAGAAGCAAGGCAATATATAAACTTTTAATCTTTACAATTTATAATTATATATTAAACTATATAAATATTTAGTTTTAATTAAATAAATAATTTTATAAGTTAACTATATATAAACTAATTTATTTATATATTAATTATATAAATAATTAATTTATAATTTAATTTAAATATTTAATTAATTTTATACAATAGTTAACTAGAAGGATTTTTTGCATACATATCCTCTTAAATATTAGAATTTATATAAATATCTTTTTAAAATTGATATTTATATATATATCATCATAAAATACTTATTTTATATGTATACCCTTCTATTTTTTTTTTCTTCTGCACATGTATCCATACCATCTAATGCCATCAAGAAACTATGGTTGAAAACTAAAAAAAATCCTTAATGGTATACATGCAAAAAGAAATATTATAAAGGTATACATGTAAATAGTAATTTTATAGATATTCAAATAATTTATATGTTTAGGAGGATATATATGCTAAAATTTTTTTTAATTTTTTATATGAATGTCTTTCTAAATATTGGATTTATATGAATATCCTTTCAAAATTGATATTCACATACATACCCTTGCAAAATATTATTTTTGCATGAATACCTTTGATATAGCAGTACAGCTAATGATTATCAGCCAAAACCATATCTATTAATTAAAATTATGAAATTATCTTTTTGCATCAAAAATGGGTAATAAGTTAACAAGTCCTATTGGAAACTTATTCGAATAGTTAAACTTCTCTTCTTTCTGATAACAATTTTTTTTGTTACCTAATCATCGAATCAATCTTTTTTTCCAAGCAACATTTTCATACAAAAATATTGATGAGCAAGCACTAGAGTCATTCGAATGTTAAAATAAGTTAAATAGATAAAATAGAGTTAAATTTTTTACATGTATATCCTCCTAAATATATTAAATTGTATGAATAACCTCATAAAGTTGCTATTTGCATATATACCCTTATAAATATTTATTTTGCATATCTACCCATTAAGAGTATTTCAATCATTTTAGTTTTAAATCACTAATTTCTTAATGGTGTTAGATGGTATGGGTATATATGTAAAAAGAGAAAAAAAATAGGGGCACACATGTCAAACAAGTGTTTTATAAGGATATACATACAATTCTCAATTTTAGGAGGATATTCATGCAAATTTTAACATGTGGAGGGTATGTATATAAAAAATCCTAACTAAAGATATAGTGAATATCAATAGAAAATATAAGACAATTCTAATTATTTACTTGTAATTATGAAATTTATATATTAAGTAAATAATTAGTAATAAAACTTAATAGTGTAGGGCTTATAGTATAGGTAAATTATATATATATATATATATCAATAAAATGAAAAATAAAAGTAAACAAGTGTTATACTTGTCAAAAAATTAATGAGGAAATTATTTTATCAATATAGAAGCCATCCCTTATATGTTCTATCCATCCATTCTTGCATCCTTTCAAAATAGAAGGATGCAATTTGGTAGGCTTGGATGGATGAATAATTTTTCTTTTATACATCATTCCTCAAATTTTTTAACCAAATAATGGATAGCGGTCATCCATCCTTCCTCTCATGATCTTATCGAAACATGTGGTTAATGTCTTCCGCAAATGACTTATTCCATATAACTTGAAATACTACAAATTGTTTAGTGATAAGTGGTACTTCTTTTCATTTTAATTTCGAAAAGAAAATGTCATGTATGGATTTGTATAATTTATTTGTGCTTTAGTGCAAATACTCAAAATAGAAGTCAACCAGCAAAAGTCAGATCCAAGCTGCGAGTACTGGAACCAATCTTATGCTCAAACAACCATTTATTTTGCCCAACGATATGGTACAATGGTGATGCAAATTAAGTCCATATAGATTCCAGTCAAAGAACATTTTTCCTAGCCAGGCTGTACCTGCCATGTTTTAATTTCCTTCAATTGTTCAAGGAAGCAAGAAACTTCTTTTATCAATGAACTTTTTTGAGAAGAAAGACCAATGAGTAGGTTTCTTTATCAACTTTTAAGGTAAGATACTTCATAAGCTCAACCAAGAAATTAAGAAATATATTCATAACAGGACATGTTGTATATTTCAGAGTCCTCCGTCAACATTACACTTCCACATAATGTTATTTATTATTCTGGAATGAAACTTTTCTACCCCAATATCCGATAATTATTGAATAATTGTGTCATGCCTTGAACCCACCACTCTGACAAGCAAATGCCATGGCCGCATGCTCCCTAGGATATAACCCTAAAAGGTATGTAAAGCCTATAGATCTGAAGCAATTAATTAATAACAGCATCTAAAAAATTAAGATAAGCAAAATATGTCATGAATAAGTGTCCACAATACAGGGTTCAAATACATTTGGTATCAACAACAAAATTTAAGTACTATTATAACTCCAACCCATATCGACTCCATAAAGCTAAATTTCCTATGGCTCTGAGAAAGAGATATAAAAATAATATGAGTTAACTGCTCAGTAAGAATGCCATGCATGCACATTGATAAAAATTGAGATGTCAATTTCACAGCAGAGATACATAAATATCAAGATAATATCAAAGCATAGTAATTATGAGATTCATATGAAATTGTTAATATAAAATATAAAATATATTTAGGAGGTCCAGAAAATATTCATATTGAATAAAATAACACTAGTACGGCAACTTGTAACCAAAGTAGCATTTTCTTAATTTCATACATGTCATATGTATCACTAGTTAAGCAGTTCCATCCAACAATAATCTCAATTAGATTATTCATTAATATTTGATTAACAAGTTGGATCCAGCAACTTACATCTAGCATCTGGATTTGTTGTGGCTGCATTCCAGCTAGTGATACACAAGAACTGAACTTCTCTCATGCCACAATTTGTCCACTGACTCAAAAGTCAAGCTCCAGCCCTTGATTGGCAATCATGAAGCTATAATCCTCTAGTCCATGATTGGCAAGCCTCATCACAATGAGTTTTGATGCTCTCCTTCTTCCCATCTCATTAGTATATGTTGGGATATACCGACTGACTCCGACGCCGACTCACCGACTGACTCCGACGCCGACTCACCGACTGACTTGAGTCTCACCGACTGACCCGACGCCGACTCGCCAGCAGATCCCGACGCCGACTCACCGACTGACCCGACGCCGACTCACCGAC
>KE504876.1:260871-271168 GCA_000441515.1 Elaeis oleifera | reverse complement strand
GTCGCGGCCGCGCCGCCGCCGCCCGTCCTCCCGGCCGGTCCTCCGCAACCTCGGATCTCGTGCCGATTCAAAAGCTCGTATCTCCTCCATCCGAGCTCCGTTTGGGGTGATCTTAGTCTCGTTGGACTCCGTTTTCGCTGCGAACCTCGCTGTGAGCTCAATGTGGGCTGAATCTCGAGACGTCAAATCCTAACATGTGTGCTCAAAGGAAATAGATTCGGACCATGCCTAGTGTTTCACCCTAACGTGGGAGAATCTAGTTTAGGCAAACAGAATGTTGGCTTGCAAGTTTCAACGGTTCGGGATCACCATGTTACAAATAACCGGTTAACTAATGACGATCATCATGTAACTGTTAGTGTCTTATCATGACTTCTGTACGACATAAAAGGGTGGTTACGAGGGTTTTAACTGAGATAGGAACGGTTCGAGGTTTTATAATCCGACAAAAATGTCTGATACAATATTCTTTTTATTTTTTTTATGTCAAGTGAGGCTGAGCAGACCACCTGGCTTTTGTTATAATGTGATTTATACTATATTTTCCTATCTTAAATTAAACTTTATATCCGAGAAATAGAAGAGAAGCACGGATCATAAAGCATCAGATAATCCTCTTTTAGCTCCGTTGCTTCTGTCTTAAACACCTTTTCTTTGACTGATGATCTGTAGGAAAAAATAATTCTTTCGAAAAGAAAATGGGTTTCTTCATACAAGCAAGATACTATTTGATCTGCGTGCTTTTGTTTTAAGAAGAAAGCTAGACATACTACTTTACTACTTGATCAATTAAATTTCCAGCTGTTCACACATCTGTATTTATTTCTTTACTCTCTCTGTTATCGCCGGTGCCAGAATTATCGCCGGTGTTGGCACCAACAATGGCACATGACCAGGAGAAAATGACAGACTCTTCCCATCACAACTGGGGTTCAGTTTTGGAAGCGTCTAAGAAACAAGATTAACAGCTAATTTATTGCGTACTGGTTGACGATTAACCAAATAGTTCTGAAGCCAAGTTTGGTTAGTCTTTTTTTTTTCCTTGTCATGTGAGAACGGCCTTTCCTTTTGTCTTTGAGTAGGGCGATGGACATTTGAGTCATGTTAGGTGCGTAGACAATGACAAGAATCAAAATAATTGAGCTTTATTTGTCTAGGCATGGTGAGCTCACCATTAAATGGACCCATGTGTGCCTCAGAAGTCAGCAAAGATGGCTAATTAGTCAGTACATGACAGCGGACTTGGGTCCCCAGCTTAAATAGGGGTGCTGGAAATCAATGGGTTTTGGGTTGGGCAATCTATAGGCCGATAGACATTTTGTGAGATTGTTCAAAGGATGAGGTTATTGACGACCGAGAGTGAGCAAATGATAAAAATTAGAGAATCCTCGTGAAGGATGGGAAAACAAACAAGTGGCTGTATAATGAGGACTTATTTATAAATCTTCAAAAATTGATGGCATGAAAAATTGGATTATAGCATCTCAAATTCAACCCACAACAGTGAGGTTCGGAGATGCGGTCCGCAGGCGTGTAGGCCTATAGGCACGGCCTACAAGCGCACAGGCCCGTAGGCACACACATAGGCATGCAGGCCCGCAAGCACGCATGGCCCTAGTGTGCATGGCCCAAGACGTGTGAGTAGCACGGTCCATCGCACGGTCCAGGAGGGCTGGAGTCGCAGTCCACACGCGGAAGCACAGTCCATGCACCGCTTCACACGGTCTACGTGTGATCCAATGATGTTTGTGCAATCGGACGGCTGTGGGTGCGTATGGAGGTGATTAGGCGGTCAGAAGGGTTTCTAGAGTCCTAACAGGAGTCAGTTTTAGTATTTTTTAAATGGCCTGGTGGCCTGTGGAGCTTAGAATGGTAGAGAGAGAAAGGTAGCGATAGAGAGTCTTTTTGAGAGAGTTTTGAGAGTTGAGAGCTTCTTGTTGAGAGAGAAATTGATGTATAGGGTTGAAAGGGTGTGATCTCCTCTTGTATTTATTTTCTCTCATAGTGAAGCTTGCATACCCCATGAAAGTAAGCTTTGGGCTGATCCACATTACTTTGATTGTATCTTTTGTGCATCTCTCTTCTTTCTTTCTCTTACCGTATCGACATCGTCATCGATATTACGATCTCGAGCAGAGGATCCATATTCTACACTCGTGAGGGATCCTCCTAACAAGTGGTATCAGAGCCCAGGATTGTCCAGATTATGGTGGTGTTGATCGAGGTTGAAAAGATGAAGAAGATAGGCTTAATCAAGATAGAGATCAATCGGTATGATGGAAAGAATAATTTCTCCTTATGGTAAGTGAGGGTGAAGGATGTGCTCGTCCAATAAGGATTGATTGATGCTCTCTTATATGAGAAGAAGCCGATTACCATAGAGGAGCAGAATTAGAAGCGGCTCCAGATGCAAGTGGTGAGTACGATCTACTTTACTATAAGAAAATTGATTATTAGCGATGGCCAAATATCGTCGCTAATAATGAGAATGCCATCGCTAATGTTATTAGCGACGTACAACCATTGCTAAAAAATAGTCAAAAAAAGCTCGATGCTAACATTGCATATTAGCGATGGCATTTCTGCCGTCGCTAATAACAAATAGTAGCAATGGCAATTAGCGACGGTATTTCATCACTTATAATATTTTTTAAAATTAATTAAAAATTTAAAAAAATATTAGTGATGGCTTTTTCATCTTTAATAAGCCGTCGCTAATATTCTTTAGCGACGGCTTTATCGTTGCAACAACTGCTGCTAATAATTATATTTATTTTTTTTAAAATAATTTTAATAATTATATTTATTAAAATCTATTATAATTTAATTAACAAGTAGTTATATTTACTAAAATATATTATAATTAAATTAACAAGCAATATATGTTTACGAACATTATCACAATTAACAATTAACTATCATCGTTATAAATAAAAAATTAATATTATATGTTAGATCAAAATTAAATTGTACAAATAACACTACTGAAATATCAAATACATTACATCAAATTAAAAAAAAAATCAACGGAGATCCTCCCCCTCCTCCTCCTACTCTTTCTCTTGTATGTCCTTTGCAGCAGTAGGTGGATAAGAGCTGGATATCCCAGCATCCTGTAATAAAAAAATAAAATATTATTAATAATCTTAGAACTAAATTAATTGAAACTATAAAACTATTGTAATTGATGTGTCTCAAGCTTAAACATTTACAGAAGGATATATTTTGATATACGACTTCGATTCTTGAACAGATTGTTCTTATATATTTTATTCAATAATACAGAGCTATAGACATCCCCAGCCAGTACTCCATCAGATGGTTAAGTTGAATTTTGATCCTCTAAATATTTCCTCCTCCCGTATGAAGTCTAAACTGACATAGAGGGATATATTTCGATATGCTCCTTCAATTTTCGAATGGATTATTTTTACACATTCTATTTGATGATACAAAGCTATAAACATCTTCAGCTCATCCATCGGATAGCTAGATTAAATTTTAACATCCTAGATATCCTTCCCCCCTGTCTCAAGACTAAACTAGTATGGAGGGCATATTTCGATATACTCCTTCAATTCTCGAATGGATTATTTCTACACGTCTTATTCAATGATACGGATGTATCTATATCTCTATCTCATCCATCAAATAGATAGATTGACTTTTGACTCCTAGATCCTCTTCTTTCGACTCAAATCTAACTATGTGAAGCTTTTAAATATAAAATTTAAAATAAGTAAAAAAATTATTAATATTACTTGATTTACCTGCTGTGATGGCTGTGATAACAAGCTTAACTGATCGCACAAATATGAATCTAAAAAAATCTCAACAACCGTATCACAGACGGTATCTCGAAAGCTCTGAGGTCACTAGCAAAAAAGTCTCTACACGACCTGCTCAGTATGTGCATCACCCCATATCTGGATCATCAAGGCCTGAAAGGAGGACGTCAAAGATCAGCGAGCTGCTAAAGGGTGGAAGCTATGCCCGAACACTATGAACCGACTCCTACTCACCCCTCTGATGGCCCTAAGCCATCCTTCAAGATCAAGAAAGGGCTGAGAGGATGGATCCTCATCGTACCATACTGCGACGTAATTTACATAATCCACCTATACAGTTTAAAATTTATTCGTGCTATTATACATATCAGTTTGTATAAAACTTAATAAATAATTTTTAAGCTATCGCGATCCATCTGGACCTAGAATCTAAGTAATCACCGATCCTTCTAGACTAGTATATGGCCTACCATAACTGCAGGTGCCATGGTATATGACCCAGATGTCGTGTCTACAATAAATAATAAAATTAAGTTAATAAAATAAATATATGATCAACTAAATATGAGATTAATATAAATTTTGAATTTAATTTATCAATCTATCTGTTATAATATGTGTGCCAATGGAGCCATCGATATGCTTTGATCGGATCCTACTGGGTAGTCCGATTCTATCGAGCCACCTACCATCTATCGATGTACTCCTCATTACTCCACTGGTCATAGAGAGCCTCCCACACGTCCGTCCATATCTAGTGATCCATGAAAACTTTCCATCTGATGGTGACTTAGAATTAGAGAACTCAATGGCGGCTTACCTGAGGTGGTACAGCCCATCCTAAAGCCTACGTGTGGCAACCTCCTCAAATTAAAGTCCAATGGCCAGCCTCCTCATCCTCATAAGCCTTGAATCTGTAGTATGACTGTAAATAAAGGATGACATGTATTAATAAATAAAATATAAATGTACCAACATACTGTAAATTTAAAATTAAATATCTTTAACTTACTACGGATATCTCCCACGCAGCATCATGGGCCCTCGACGGCCAATTGAAAAACTCATTCACCGATCCCGACATCAATCATCGGATGATCCCGATAATCACATGAGACATCCCATGCTCCCTAAATATCATGTAAAATTAATTTTGAATAATAAATATTGATTCTAAAATAGATAAATTTTTTAAATATATTTCTCGAAGATCTAGTACTTACAAGCGACTCTGAATGTGCACGAGCTCTCTATCCTCTGATCGAGTCGAAAGTACTGCGAGTTGGGTAGATCCTCTATGACGGCACTAAGGGTTAGAGCTGGCCGTTGCTCCATGTGACTGTGGAGTCAATGGTGACCACATATCGTCTGAACTTGAGAGTTGCAAAAGATCATAAAAAATATTATATAAGATAATAAAAGATAAAATAATCTAATGAAAATTTTTAAAGTGTTAGAATTTATCCTGTAGTGTGGGTGCCGCAGAACCATATTAGCTAGCCGCACAAGAGCTCTCTCCTCTGGAGCTCTATTCTCTGGAGCTCTTTCTTCGACTAACACAGCTTCATCTTCTAAAAGAAGTGATCCTGTAATCTCTGAAAATAAAATAAATAGATTCACATATAGAAACTCTCAACAAGCTTCTTATCTTTTGGTAGTATTTCTTTATGATTGCTACTATCCTATCATAACAGTTGACTGTCATATTAAACTCAGCCTTCAAGTTCAACAACTTTGACATAGTTGATAATACAGTGTATATTTTACATCTCGATTATAATAGTTCATCAGCATCTCTCAGCGTACGATCGAATTCATCGCTGCCAGCATCTGGATCATTCTCCATATCTCAGTTAAATTCACGACCAGCAGTATCTATAACCATGTCTATCATTCTATCTATGTTCATGTCCTGCTCATTTCTAACCCTTGCAACTATCTCCCACGTCTCTCTATGCAAGTACCAATGCTTGTAATTGAACATAAATTCACTCCTATATAAATGGACAGTCATTGTATCCCTATCAAGTATCTCTCTGTTGCCACATCTCGTATAAGGGCAACAAGCCTACCCTTGATGTAAGAGTGCCGTATTTTCAAAACATAATCACAGAAGTACTCTACACCCTTCTTGTATTTAGTAGAAATCACCCCATCGACTACTCGACGGTCCATCAAACTACGATCCATGGCATACTATCTAAGGATTCTGTATATACATATATATAGGCACTAGGCCATGCCTGACATGGCCCAGCCCAGGCCCATTGGGCCAGGGTCCAAACGAGCCGTGCAAAGCACGGCCCATGCAGTAAGCGGACTGTGCCAGGCATAGCCCATTTATCCCAAATATTGGCCTGGCATGGCCCTAGGCCCGAGGTCTGGCGAGCTATGCCCGGTATGGCCGTGGCACGTCAGGTCTGTGGGCCTAATGGGCGGCACGCGGGCCTGATGGGCGGCCCTTTCTTTTTCTTCTTTCTTTTCTAAAAAAATCAACCCAAATAGATCGTACCAGATATGGCCCGTTTAAGCCCTTTACGGGTCGTGCCAGGCACAGCTCGTTTAATGCCGTTATGGGTCAGGCCCGGCCGTAACAGTTAAATCTTTTTTTTGTTGATAACGGATATTTTGAGCTTTTTATCATTTTAATCCCCCAACAGTCGTAAAATGGCTAATTTGAGGATATTTGAAAAATAAAACATTAGATTCCTATAAATACCCCTCTCTTCTTCCATTTCATCACATCAAATCAACTCTCCTCTCCTTCTCTACTATTATTTTTTTCTTCTAGCAATATTTAGTAAGTGTTCAATATTTAGCAATGAGTAATTAGTAAGTGTTCAAGTACTATGCAAGAGGAGGATTAGTCCATCTATTGGAGCCTTGGAGGTCTTTGTTAATGTCCTGAGGAGGAGTGAGGAGCACAAGAGGAAGCTCACAAGTCTCCACCTACGGCCTACCTCTATTCAATTTCTTTGTTTGTTAATTTTTTTATTTACATAACTCATATTTAAATATGATATTTTTGATGAAAGTCATTTTAGCATTCTCTCGATTTCAAAGGGAGAAGAAATTACTATTCTGACTCCTTCTGAAAGCAATACTAAAGGCCAACTTTCTGTCTCTTCTTCCCATAAGAGGACTAGTATCGTATAGAATGATTTTGAAAAAGTTATGATAGATGGAGTTTTAAAGTAAAATATAAAAAATATATCAAATTGTATAGTTGTGCTAGTAATGGAAAAATTAGCCATTTGAAGAGATATCAGAAGAATCATATTATAAGTGATGCTCATCTTCAAAGCATCTTTAATATATAAGAAGGTAGTCTTGTAGGTAGTTTTGCATATAATCATGAAAATTAAAGAAAAGCATTGGTCAAATGGATACTTAAAGATGAAATATCTTTTAGCTTATGTGAGTCTTTTAATTTTGAAGAGTATATTCGGTTAGTCCTACAATCTGCTTATAGAAGAACTAGTAGATATATATTTAGAAGAGTAGCTATGACTAATTTTTTAGCAATAAATAAATTAATTGAAACTTTCTCTATCCTAAATTCAAAAATATCATTAACTTCTAATATTTAGACAGTATCTGTTAGTAGTTATTATTTTATTACTATTACTACTCATTATATTGATAATGATTGGCTATTAAATAAATGTATTCTTACATTTCATACTTTTGATTTTTCACATTCTAAACAATAAATTTCTAATGCTATTATCAAATTACATGTACATATGGTATTAATGATCAAATTATGTCTATTATTTTGAGAATGCATCTAATAATAATTCTGCTGTCAGATTATTGAGAAACTCATTGCATCCCATTCTAAATAAAATTTATTGCATATTAAATGTGCATATCATATTTTAAATCTCTCTATTCAATCTGATATGGGTATGGTTCCAGATGTTATTACGAAAATTAGAAATATAATTTTTTTTATTCGAGCTTCAAAAGCAAGACTTCAAGAATTTTAAGCAAATATGTATAAATCATGATAAATATTTAAAAAAAAATTAAACTTGATTTAGTTACTCATTGAAACTTGATATATACAATGATACATGATGCATATTCATATAAAAATTTATTAAGTGTATATATTAATGATCATGGATTAGGTTTTATATTGATTGAAACTGATTGGAATAAAGATAAAATTTTAAAAAAAATTAATTAGTTTTATAGTGCCACTAAAATTTTTTTTGATGTTTGTTATCCAACCTTTTGTTCATTTTTACAACAGACATATCTTATTAACCAAAATTTATACAATATAAATATGGTGATATTTTAGAGCCTATTATTTATGAAATAAATCTAAATGGAATGAATACTGAGACAGGATATGTCCTATGTATAACTTAGTTGTATTTGATTCACGTGTTAAATTAAGTGGTGTTTTGATTTTACTTAATACATATTATGAAATATGAATCAAGATCCTGAATCTGCTAAAGCTGAAGTAGTAAACCAACTTCTTTATGATATTTATACTTTATATGATGATAAGATTTATAGATCTAGTGCTTCTCATTCATAAATCTCTGCCTCTTTCTCTAGTACTTCTCGTTCATCATCTATTTTTCATTCATTACATATAGAAAACATACACATACTTCTTCAAGTTTATCTTCATCTTCATCTTAAAATAGTGAACTTAAATTTATTTACAAAATTATCTACAATCTGCATATGATAAAATTAAATAAAAATCTTGATGTATTAGTATGGTGAAAAAGTGTTAAAAATCAAAATCCTGTAATGTCCATCATTGCATGTGATATCTTAGCTGTGTCGATGTCTACAATAACATCGAAATCTATTTTTAGTGTAGGTCAACGAGTTCTGGACGAAAAGAAGAATAGGATGATCGATGAAATAATTGAGATACTGTTTTACTTCGAAGATTAGTTGGATGTCGAGATGAGACTTCAAAATAAGATGGATATAATACAACATTCGATGACGACGATGATGCAAGCACTACTGATAATCAGTAAGATTTTTAATTATTAATTTTTTATATTTATAATTTTTTAGATTTATCTTTTAATTATTGAGGTGAGTCACTCAATTTCTTCTCTCTTCCTCATTATATTCGGAGGTCAGACGTAGCCCCCTCTCTCACTTGTATCATTTTGATTGTTATTAATAAATCGATAAGCATCCATGCCAAATCCCTAATATTACAAGATGATTTTTATTTTACAAATAAATCCCATATCTATTTTAATTTTACTCCTTAACACTTTATAATTATAAAAAATTATATTTTTAAATTAAAAAAAAGACTGAGTCAACATGCGGGCCATGCCGGACCCATGTCGGGTCGTGTTGGGCATGGGTCATGCCATGCCTGGCTCGTGGGCCGAGCCATGCCTGGCCCGAGGGCCATGCCAGCCCAGGCCCTTATGGGCCATGCTGGGCCTGGGCCGCGGGCTGCAAATCCTCAGCCCAGTCCAGTCCCTTCTAATGGGCACGGTCTATTACTGTAGCTAACAGACCGTGCCTGGCATGGCCTGTTTCATACTAGGTCGGACCATGTAATGGGCGGCCCAGCCCGTTGCCCATGTCTACATATAGAAATGCAAGGCAATAACTAATAATTATTTATTATTTAATAATTTATATAATAATTACATCCTACCATCAACTAATAGGTATAGAAGGTCTTATCCCATTTAAAGATTGCATTAATTCTATAAATCAAGTATAGTAATCAAATGATATGCAATAGGGGCTGAAAAAATTTTGATAGCATCTCTCCTTAGTTCTCCCCACATAGCGTAAGATGTGTAAGAAGAACTAAAAAAATACTATCTGAAATTTCTTTCGAACCCTTACTATTCTGTTTGATTACTGTAATGATCTATAGAATTAATTATATTTTTTAAACTATCCATACTGGACAATCAATTGATCAATGTATATAATTCTCCTACCTATACAAAATATATAAATGTACAGATGTTATAGAATATGTACATTAATCAAAAGATGGGTCTATGATTATATGTAATGTAATATTTTAAAATTTTAAATTAGAAGGTTCCAAAGTTTAGAGCAGCATTGCAAATGAGAAGGGCCGTGACGTGCATCCCGCACATACGAACTTGAGGCATGCTAGACGGCTAGGCCGTGCTAGCACACTAGTATGGCATCTAAGCAAATCACACCTTGGAGGTTTCAAAGTATCTAGTAGCATTGCAAATAGGGCTGGAAACAGATCGAGCTAGACTGGACCACACCCCTCCATAGGGATGGCAAAATCGATCTGATCCCATGGGTGTGCACCCTACCTAAACTCGATTAAATCTGAAAAATAGGGTTTGATCGGGTTTTGAGTTCGGATTTTAAAAAAATCCAAAAACTGTAGTATGAATATGGGTAGGATATGGGTAGTACTGTTTTCTATCTAAATTCGAATTCAAATTCGATCCGAACCAACGGATATGGATAATTTTCAAATCCATACCCGAATATATATATAT
>KE504876.1:230987-247742 GCA_000441515.1 Elaeis oleifera | reverse complement strand
ATATATATATATATATATGATACACTGCATGCATCATTCATCATACGCTGAATGGCACATACAATTACATGTGCATGCATCCGATCACATATAATCATCTATCGTATAATATATCGTACGTACATGTGATGTACTGTACTGTACGGTGCATCCCACACCGAGCCAAGCATCAAAGCGTGAGCTTCGGAGTAACTGCATCACATTAAAAAAAAGAATGACTTCGAAGCTGCATCACATTAAAAAAAGAAATGAACTTTTGCTGTAATATAATACTTTCGTTTTGTACTGCATCTTATTAAAAACTACAGAGGTGAACGGCCCCTTCTCAATGGGACAAATTCCGGAAACAACCGTTGAATCGCACGTGAGCAGCTGTGCCCTGGTATTTCTGCCACAGGATTTTATGGATACAAGGGCTGTTTTAAGAACGGATAAATGCACGTATTGGCTATTCAATAAAAAAATATAATAAAAATTTATTAGATTTATTGGCATCTAAAAAGCAATAAAAATACTCATGATCTTTTATTTAGTCAAGACTATATTTATATCTAATTCATCTCAATCTTTTTTTTATTCAAGATAAGACATGTTAATAGTAAAAAATAATGGATATGTGAAAATTATTGATTATGATGTTCATATATCATAATAGAATGCTTCGACGTGTTCTCGTTCATGCCTTCCAATATATATAAATTGTGCCATTAAACCATGAGGATCTATTAGCTAATTGACCTTTGGTAAGATAAGAACCAATCTGAGTTGCTATAACTTTTAACTCCAAATCATTAGATCAAAATGGATTGAGTAGCAAACTCTGATACCACTTATTGTCTAAAGATATCAATTTTGGATTCTTTAAAATTAAGACCAAATATATACTATAATCAACAATTTCAATTGTGTTTGTGATGCACAAGTAGTAAAATAGTTAAAATAATGAAAATAAAGAAATAAGAACAAACTCAAAAAATTTATAGTAATTTGGTGCTAAACCCAGCAACTACATTTATTCTCCAAGGCCTTCCATTTAGAAATTTCAAGTACTATAGTCCTCTTGAGCACAATCTGATTCTTTTATCCAGACTTACAATCAAATCTAGTTAGTTTTACACTAGCTCATCAATCAAAACTTCTCCAGTGAAGTCTCTCAAAACTTAGTTAGATACATACATCCAATTGTGAGCTTGGACTAACATTTATTCCTAAAAAACTTGTTATAATATAATAAATACAATAGAGAAAGTATTTAAAGCTCAAAAAAAAAAACATCATTGAATATCTTGGGAAGTCATGATGAAGCTTTTCTGAATGCTTTGATTTTTTTCTTAATTGCTTGAAAGAGGATAAATGAATTGCTTTAATTGATTTCTATGTTGGTAGAACACTCAATGAATGCTCTTGTCCTCTTCTTTTTGGGTAAATTGAATATATTGAAGGATTGGAATGAAATGCCCTCTCAAAAGTTGTTTCTTTTGATCCCCTTTTCTTTATTTCTTAATCAATTCTCCACTTGGATTCCTAGCTTAAATATGCTTAAATTAGTTGGAAGAGACAATTTGACCATTATAGAGCTCAAACTAATCATTATACCTATTTTTTGCATATTAGAGAAGTTTTGGAAAACTAACTGTTGGGCTGTCATATGTAGAGGGATTGACTCCTCTTCTCCAGGAGTCGACTTGTAGCTAGCTGGCAGAGATCGACGCATCTCTATCATAAATCGATTCACAAACCATAATGTCTCTAGGTAACTATCTATTTTTTGAATGTAGTCATTCTCTGGTCAACTCAGCTAAAGTTGGTCAACTCAGCTAAAGTTGGAGTTGACTTGTCTCTTTCTAGGGTTGGCTCATAAAGTACTAGTATCGACTCATGAAGTGCTGGTGTTGACTTAGAAATAAGCTATTTTTCACTATTTTCTATCTTCATCTTGAGATCATTCTAAGATCGACTCATCTAAATTTGGGGTAGGATCTTGTCCTACTAGGGTCAACTTGTTGAGGTCTAGGATCGACTCGTGAATGGATGAAATGTTACTGTTCTCTATCTTTATCTTGAGACTATTTATAGGTTGACTCAGCTATTCTTAGGTCGACTTCTATGTTGTGCCAATTTTTTTCAGGTATATTGGGGTCAGCTCATGAAAGCCAGAATTGGCTACTAAACATTCCAATAATTGTTTATCTTCTGTTTAATCTTATGGACATTCAGGGGTCAACTCTTAATGATCAAGGGTCGACTATTCTCTTCTAATTCTGATTAAAATCTTTGGAGAACTTGAACTTTGATTGTTTTGAAGAGAGTTTCTTCTAGAATTTACGTGTGACTTTTGAGCATCATAAGAAATTATATAACGATGCTCTTAAGCTAATATTTATACTATTTATATTGAATTATCTTGACATCATCAAAATCAATTCTTGGATCAACATCATCTTTGGCCACTAATTATTTTAAAGCTAGTATCTTCTTCTTTCGTGACTCCTCACCATTTTGCTTGATGGCTAGCTCATGAGTCATCAAAGATCTAATTAGTAATTTTTTTAAGATTAGTTTATTGAGATCTTTAGCTTCTTATATTGCTATCATTTTAGTCTCCTATGATCTTGATAAGCACCAAAAAATTTTTCGAACAAGTTTACTATTTGTGTAGGACCTACCAAGACTTTTAAAATAATTATAATATCAATGAATCTAATAAATATTTCAGTAATCAACTTATTTTGTTCCATCTTAGAAATGATTCACACACACGCATGCACGCACACACAAGCATCTTAATTTTAGACTTTTTGATCTGATTGGTATCCTCATGGGTAATTTTAGTTTATCCTAAATATTTTTAGCTGAAATACAAGTTGAGATTTTGTTAAACTCATTAGCATCTAATGAGTAATAGGAAACATTCATCACCTTAATATTTAGCTAGACTATTTCTTACGGTATGCATCCCATTCTCTTTCGACTTTGGGAGAAGATATACCATCAATAACAAGAGTGGGTGTGTTAGGATAATTTATTGTGACACCCCACATGTCATAATCCAAAACTTGTATAAAAATACACATACATATTTTCAGTATATGTAGTTTATGCCACTAAATAATGGAGACCAGTTTATAAATTGTCATCTAGCAAGAGAATATTCTATTTGTGCTGTTGTTTGATCTTTTACTCTGGATCGTTGGATCAAAAGGGGCAAAGCATATCAAGCTGTGATACCAGTTGTCCAAACATAGCAACCCAAAAAAGAGATGAATTTGGCTATTTAAAAGGCTAAATAAACATGTGCACTAATTTCAGAGCAAGTGTATGCAATGAGAAATAATAGAATTAAATCAAGAAATGGTAAGTAAAAAGATAAAGCAATGCACAAATACAAACACAATAATCTTATAATGATTTAGTACCAAACTCAGCACGTACATCCACTTTCCAAGAGTCCTAATTTAAAATTTACTATAATAAATAAAGATTACAATCCAATTATTTTAAGTAGATTCACAATTAATCTAATTAATTTTGTATAGAAAATCAATCAAAATCTTTCCTAACTACGTCACCTATAGACTTAGTTTCACAAATTATCAAATTCCAAACTTGGACTAGCCTAACTCACAAGTTTCTTACCCAAGAAACTTCTAACAATCATAAGATATTCAATAAAGTATACAAAAATTGAGCTAAAGCTCAAGAAATAATAAGATTACATGCTTCACGAAATGCATTGAAGCCATGGAAGATTAGCTTTAGAGGCTTTGACTTTTCTTCTTGGTGATTGAGAGGGAGTTGACTAATGGATAATTGATTTTCTCTCTGATAGCTCAAGCAATGAAGGCTCTTAACTCTCTTTTTGCCCAAGAATTTAATACACCCTTGGTTTTTGACTTAAAGCTCTCTCGAGCATCTTAACATTTATTAATTACTTATCTTCCCAAATCGAATACCTATCTTAAATATTCTCAATTTTGGCTAGAAGAGACAAATTAGCTTTTGGACGGACCAAACTATCTATTAAAGAAGATTTCTGTCTATTGAAAGCTCTTAGAAAATTAGCTATTAAGCTACCAGACGCAAAGGGATTGATTCCATTTCTTGTGGGGGGGGGGGTGGTGTGGGAAACATTGCTTTTTTAACTGTCCTCTGGTGTCTATGGTTGTTTTAGGGTCGACTCCAGTGGAAAGGGAGATCACCAGACTTAGCGAAGAGAATGTTGGCTTGCAAGTGAGGACGGTTCGAGGTCTCATGTCGCAAATAACCGGTTCAGGATCATTATATATGTAACTGTTAGTCTCTTATTACGACTATTGTATATATAATATGAACTGGTGGTTGTGAGGGGTTTAACTTACATATACAGGTACGGTTCGAGGTACTATAATCCGACAAAAATGTCCCATACCATATTACTTTTTTTTTTTTTGATGTAAAGGAGGCTAAACAGGCCACCCGGCTTCTATAGATAATGTGAGTTATACTATATTCTCATATCATGAAGTTCATATCCAAGAGAGAGATGAGAGGCACGGATCATAAAGCATCAGATAATCCTCTTTTAACTCCGTTTCTTCTCTTAAACACCTATCTTTAACTGATCTGTAGGAAAAATTAATTCTTTCGTAAAGAAATATGTTTCTTCATACAAGCAAGATATTATTTGATCCGCATGCTTTTGTTTTAAGAGAAAGACATACTATACTACTCGATCAATTAAATCTTTAGCTGTTTATTTCTCTCTTTCACACATCTCTATTTATTTCTTAACTCTCTATATGTTATCGCCGTTACTGATGGAATGATCGCCGGTGATGGCGCCAACGATGGCACATGACAAGGAGAAAATGGCAGACCCATCCCATCACAGCTGGGGTTCACGTTTGGTTCTTTAGCATATTAAAAATACGTTAGAGAGAGAGAAGAAATGGAGCTATGATAGGTCTGTGTGATGCTTTATTATTCGTGCGAAACAAGACCAAGAGCAAATTTATTGCAGACTGGTTGACGATCGATTAACCGAATAGTTGTGAAGCCATGTTAGGTGAGTTCCTTTTTTTTTTGTTAAATAATTGAGCTTCATTCGTCCTGGCATGGTGAGCTCACCATTAAATGGACCCATGTGTGCCTGTGAAGTAACAAAGACGGCTAAGTAGTCAGTACATGACAACGGTCTTGGGTCCCCGCTTTAAATAGGGGTGCTGGAAATCAATGGGTTCTGGGCAATCTATAGGCTGATGGAAATTTTGTGAGGTTGTTCAAAGGATGAAGTTATAGACGACCGAGATCGACTTAACAGATGATAAAATTAAAGAATCCTCACAAAGGTGGAAAAACAAACAAGTGGCTGTACAAAGAGGGTTTAGTTCATAAATCTTCGAAAAGGGGTTTATTTCTTCCTCAGATGACGTATCCCACATAAATTGAAGTACTATAACTTGCTCAATTGCAACGTTCACTAATTAGCTTTTAATCGCATCGTTCAGTACTCAGGAATTGAGTGATCCAATGACCAATCAGGAGGCCTATTGATTCAATCTAGATCAGAAGATCCTTATGCTGGACCACTGCCTAGTTTTAAACAATGGCTCCCCTAGCCTGTGGTCATGACTGGAAATTTTATTAGCCTAAGTTGCACACAAAGAAGAGAAAAGCAGCACATCAGTTCGGAGCCAAAGGGCGAAAAAAATCAGTCTGCAACTTATCCATTGAATGGAATTTAATTTTCTTCCAGCAAGCTTTACAGACCACCTTATAACCAAATAGTGTTTGGTAATACAACCGAGCCAGGATGATGGAATTTAATAAATAAGAAACACGGAGGGGGGACTCCATTTTGGAGTTTGAATTAAGAGTTTTTGGCTTGAAAGTTCATTGAGGAGCGGTACAAGAGTTGCTGCACTTTGCTGAATGCTGCTTAAAGCATGCTAATTAATCATTGGCCATCGCTTACGGCTACTTTTGCCATTTTTGCACAATCCTCCTCCAGAAAATCCACCACTCTCATATAAATATCTATTGGTATTGCTGTTTATAAATTTTCTTATGATTTTCATGAGAACATTTTTCCTAGCTACGCCATGTTTTAATTTCGATCTTCAACTGTTCAAGGAAGCGAGAAACTTCTTTTGATCAATCAACAATTTTTTTGAAAAGAAAGATCAATAAGCAGGTTTCTTATCAACTTTAAGGTATAAGACACTTCCTAAATTCAAGCAAGAATTAAGAAATATATTCATAATTGGAGGTGCAGCATAGTTTAGTCCACCATCACCATAAAATTTTATCATTTGGAGTGAACTTTTAATCCCTATGTCTAACAGTTATTGAATAATTGATACTTTGCATGATCATGTAATCTTTTCACCCTGAGAGCATTATCTGAACTTTTTTTAACTAAAACCACTTCCTTTAAAATTGAGCTAATTGTTTATGAATCATAAGCAGCTTCTTTAAAAGAATAATAAGCGCAAAATTTTGAATACATTAACCCATAAAATGAGCAGTCTATTCAGTTGTGAGATATAGCACTCGCTTTGTCTATTCATAATCAAATTGTATTTGTTCATCCAGCGATTTACAAGCAGTCCCTCAAAGAGTCCTATCGTATAAATTGCTGTAAATTTTACGATGCAAAGATCTCATGATATCCACGATGTGAAAGTTAATATCATACAAACATCACAAAGAAAAGAGCAAGAAAGAATAAAAAAAAATTAAAAAAAATTAAAATTGTCTTCAGATCTTAGAGACCGCATCAAGCATCTGCCGGAATTGTTGTGCATCCCAAGGGACTCTTAGGATCCCTTGCTGCCTGTAACCAAATTCTATAGCCGCCATCTCCAGCAACGCGGCAACGGATGGATCCTTCAAGAGCCTCACGTGCACCAGAATTCTCTCCACCTTCCCTTCCTCACATCCCACCAGCATCGGAACGTACCCTTTTGGGATCGTTTCCTCCATTCCCTTTTTGCCGCTGTCCTCCAAATGTTTGCTGAACATCAAAGACTCACTCTCTTTTCTCCTCCAAACCATTGTTGTTGCCTCTCTTCTACTTATATCTCTAAGCTTTTAAAGCAGCTAAAGCAGTCGCTTATTAATGTGAGTACTTACTACATAGAGACCAACGTCTGAAGGGGTTTATATAGACTCCAAATGAAGAGTTGGAGAGGGATAAACTATTAACTTGTGAAATTTAGAATTCTTTTGAAGTCCAAGTTGGTTAGCCGCTGCACTCGTGGTTTGACGTTATGGTCAAAGTTTTAGCGAGGAGCCGGCACCTTCAGCAGTGGAGCAAACCTGTTCAAACGTAATATACTTCTACGGGAACTCGGTGAACCAAGAATCAAAGCGTGAACTTCGAAGGAACTGCATCACATTAAAAAAGAATGAACTTTTACTGTAATTTAATACTTTGTTTTGGCACTACACCTTATTAAAAAATTACATTTGATGGTTGAGGTGAGCGGCCCTTTCTCAATGGGACAAAATCCGGAAGCAACCATTGAACAGCACGTGAGCAGCTGTGCCCTAGTACATATATCTACCATAGAATTTTATGGATAAGAGCGGGTAAATGCACGGGTTGAATATTTCATTAAAAAAAAAAAACACGGCGCTACGTGCAAAGATGTACAGTAGAGCCTCCATCTTTGGCACCTTCTTTGAAACCTTGTTGGCACCCAAGTAATATATATTAAGATGGGGATGTGCCTGGGTAACCAATTTTGACGTCTAAATGATCGAGCTATATCAAATTAATGACATTACCGTCCTTTGTTGCTTTAGAATACCCTCCATTGGTTCAGAACACAAACATGTGTGCTAAAATAGTAGAAATTGATATAAAGCGGGCCATTTCAACTGGCACCATGCATAAGGCAGAAGTTTATCCAACAAAAAGAAAAAAAAAAATTGGCAAGAGTATGAATGGTCCCAAAATCTTGATATGCCGTTGGTTCATTCCCATGTCACTGTGATTGCACAAACCATTCACCATCCGTGTCCCATGACATCATGTGCGTGGTGATTGACGCCCACGTGGTGTCTCCCCTTCCATAATATTCTCTGCTTGGGCTTTCTGTAAGTTTACACTAACGTGTTCAGGTTATAGTTTAAGTGGTGGTCCTTGATCAATTACGGAGGCATATGAATTACGTGTGATCCTTTCTTCAACTCCACGCAAAAGCATGAGACCAGCATAGCAATTCTTGCCGCAATCCTATGATGCCGATGTAGACCACCTCCATAGATCTGCAAACCAATGGATAACGGTAAGAGCTCACTAGATTGGCTTCCACCAGCTCACCAATGCTTAAGTCAAAAAGAATCCTGGAGGGAAACAAGAAGGAGAAAAACAAGAGACAAAATTTTTCTCAGCATGAGTGATTATTTCTTAGTTTAGTTTGGTTTTGTTATATTTTCGCCAAGGGTTCTTTTTTTTTCTAAAAAAAAAAAAGAGTTGGAGAGAATGATCTGACGTATCTACCTCTCTTGGGTGTAACCATAGGGTCCTAACCCCACTAGAGAATGTTCGATTCGGAGTCGAGTTTGGATGAATAGGTGGCCTCCTCCTCACTATATGGGCGAATCCAATAGATGAGTACATCACCCTAGTGCTACCGAGGGCCAATAGATCAGATGCCATTTTCAGACGCTGTATCTGACCATATGGACGAACCCAACAGGTGAGTACGTCACTCCAGTACCATCGAGGGCCAATGGACCAGATGCCATTTTTAGACACCATATCCGAGCCGTCAGGATATGCTCCATTCGACAGTCATTCACACCCTGACATCTAATCACAGTCTAATATCCATCATGATTTGAATCTGGATCACGTTGTTGGAAACAAAGATCCATTCTGCTGGGATGCCACCTCAATGACGGCCAAGGGCTCTTCAATTTATATATTTATAGCTGAAATCCTATATCTTCAGTGAATTATATTCCAACAAGTCAGGAGTCATACATAATAAATTGCTAATAAGAGATAACAATCTTGAGGATGTGCTATAGTAGTTTGACACATGATGGGATTATTAAGGCCACATGTAGATTTAAGATGAAGGACCAAGGTACTTCTTATGGAAAGGTTCTATTTGGCTCGGATAGATGGCCGAATCAAGCTGAGAGATATCAGCCCTGGAGGTCGGCTGTCTCACTTCTTCTCATACTAGCAGATAAGGCTCGACTATAATGTCTTAGAGAGTTTTTGTATGCACTTGGGCTGCCACATAATTGTAAGACAAACAAATCTCATTATAACACATCATCTTGATCACTAAATACTATAATGTTGGCCCCTTCCATCCCCGAAATATCTTTTCATTCAGACAAAAAAAGTAATCATTTGTCAGGCTCTATGCCACTTTAATAAGAGCATTAATTCCAGAATGTTGTCCCATGAAGGATGAGTCCTGATGCTCTACCTCCCAAGACATCATTTGATCATTTGGAGCAATGTTGGTGTAATGCATGTCCATTGATCTTGATGGGAAGATGACTGAGCAAACCAATCTAAGGGATATAGAAATCTTTAAAGGAGAGTGGAGCCCCTTGCAAATCTCCCATGGTTAAAAAGGCTTTAAGCACCCCTTCCATTGCTCTAAGAGGAACTCCTACAGAACTTATTCAGCAAGTTGCTCCAAATTGATCTTGAGTGATGGTTTTGCCACTCTTCTCCTTTCTTTCTTCTAAGTAGTTGGCCTTCCTATTGATTCTCTCTTTCTTTTTGTAGGATGTATTTCCTTGGAAAAGATGTCTCTAAAATCTTATGGAAATGCTTCATTTGGCCTTGCAGAAAGCCAAGGAGAATGCTACCGAGGCAGAGGCCAAACTTGGATCCCCTAAAAGTAGGCTAGTAGACAAGAAGGATTGGATCCAAGTGGTACTGTGGAGGAAGAGCCGAAGGTCTCTTTGCTTTGGGTTGCCAAAGCTGAGAAAAAAGCTTCTTGGGTGGCAAAGAGGTTCATGATGTTGGGGAGCTACCAAGTATAGGTTGCCCTCACTATAGTCAAATCCTCCAAGGAGGGCTTCGATGAGTACTGAAGCTGGATGTCAAGGCACTTTCAATGGGCTGGGTTTGGCTATCTCGATCTAGCTATGAATATCAACAACAAGCCCAGGGAGCTGGATAGTGACAATGAGGCTGCCAAGTCATCGAGCCCCAAATAGCAGCCTTCTTTATACCCCTTCCCACACTTTTTGACACCATTGTAAAGGCTCAAGATGAAGTGAACGGTGGTCTCTTGAGCTAGGTAACCTTTTTGAAGTCGGTAGGCACCTTATGAGCACGGCAAGTCTGGATGTCCTTCTCTTTTGATGTAGTAGTTTTGTTTGATTTTTGACATGAGGTATAATTACATTATTATTGAATTGAAGAAAATTTTATGTATCTCCGTTATTTGGATTGTTTGCTTAATGTCATTTTAAGGATGCTGAGTCAGGCCAAATTAGGCTACAAACGTGAATCTCCAAGATCAGCCAAATAATACCAAAAAGTTGAGATAGAATGGTAGTTAGTAGATCAAATATCCAAGATTAGCCAAGAATTTGAGACAAAGCCATATATAGCAGCATAATATCTTGGGGACTAGTCAAGAGAGAAAATAAGGCCAAGAGATTATATCAAGGCTAAATCATAGTATGATCAGCCCAAATTATAAACAAGAATGCCTTCTGAGCACACATAATTTTGAATGCCTGAGATCGGTGCATTTAAGAATAATTAAAGATTATCTCATTAAAGTAGAATATAATCTCTTGTTAGCTTTATTGAGAAATGAATACTTTAGGGATGAGTTTGATGACTAGCAAGCTTGCTCGAAGCTAAGGATGCCAATGGGTCTTAAGAATACTCAAGAATGAGTATAAGGTCTAGCAAGCATGCTCGAACCTTAGGGATCATGAACCTTAAGAATATACAAATACAAGTATAAGAGCTAGTGGGCCTACTCAAACCTCTAAGGCTGATGAGCCTTAAGAATATATAAGGATGAGTATAAGGGCCAATGGGCCTACTTGAACCTCGAGGGCCATCAAGCATTTAGAATATATGAGGATGAGTATAGAGGCCAGCAGGCTTGCTCAAATCGTAGGAGCCAATGGGCTTTCTGTCAGCAAACACTTCAGGTGATCGAACTAAATGTGCCTCCTAGATTAAGCTATGACATTTTAGATAGGAGACCTCTAAGGTTGCTAACTTTTATGAATTGGTACTATCTACACTGCTTTAGTCCCTTGGAGGAATTTGAAACACAATTCCACTACTGAATAGTAGTAAAAAAACTAAATATTTACGGATAGAATTCTTCCTAGTTTTACTTGTATTGTTGCTAGGGTAAGAACTTTTCAAGTTCAATTGCTTGGCATGGATGCTCCCATAATTCTAATGCCTCGACATCAAGCTGATCAGTGTAGTCTCAAAGGGAGTCATCTTCCCTCATGTGATAGTGAATAAGGTTGTTGATACTTTTCTCCATCTTTTGTTGCGGATGAAATGGTTGACAAATTACCAATTGAGCAAGTTTAAAAAATATATCAAGCTTGGTAAAAAGATTTGATTACCAAATTAAGCCACCATATCCATTTGCCATTATAAAGCTTAAATTAGGATACTTTGAACTATTTTGGCAGAGGCTCCTTCATAACCACTTTACTGAAAGTAGGTTTATTCATTATCTTGAGATCATCTCCAGTCTCGGCCTTCCCTAGAGGGATCTAATCTGATAGCCCATTTGCTTAATTCTATGATTGAGATTTGCCTCTCACCTAGAAATTTTTTCAAATCGATGTAGATCACTCAGATTGGAACTAACTTCAGAAGGCACTAGGAGTAACCTTGCTTTTGACTTCTTCCATGACCTACAAGATGGAGGTGACTACCATCTTAGGCCAGATCATCTCAGGTCTGGCTCACTAAAGGAGGGGCAAATTATTATTGCTGGTCTTATATTATCATCAAGAAAGCTTATACTTGCTAAACTAGCAGGCTCAGCTACCTAGCATCGATATTCTCTGAACCTGATTGAACGGACGGAGACCTTGGAGAGATATAAAGCAAGCTGTTAAACTCTAAATGAATGGATCCTCTATTGTTATTCCCTCTGAGCTTTATGGCTCTTCTCCTTTTGATCCCATAGATAGTGCCAACCTATTGACGCTGATCCTTCGATATCGATGTGGACCTATGAGATAATGGACAAGGATGAGAGCTCGCTCGATTGGCTCCGACTAAGCTTTCTGATGCTTAAGGTGGAGGGACTAAGCTGCTTCATTCATAGGAGGGTTCTACTTAGCTTGAATCAATAGTTGAGGTTGTTGAGCTAAGCTGGAAACATTGATCTTGGAGATTGACTATCTCATGTCTACTTATCCTAGTAGAGGAGGCTCAACTAAAATGGCTTGGAGAGTTTTTGGATGCGCTTGGGAATGAGATATGAGCTGGATGAAACTTGTCATGCCACATCACTTTGGTTATTAAATGCCATAACAGCTGTGCATATATCCATTGCTTCACATAATTTGCAGCAGCATCATGGCTTGGTTGGAGAGCAAGCGTAGTTCTATACGGGGATTATATGCCAATGACTTCACATCTTGGTATCATTGAAGGCCTAGCCCTTATTTCGGCATGTTGATCATTTGAACTTAAGGAATGTTTGTGCAATTAGGAGGTTATAAGTATAGTTGGTTGCAACTGAGTTGTGGGAATACAAAACAAGTTTTTGGATGCTTATAATTATGATGGTAGATTATAGTTCAACTACAAAAAACGATCCAAACCTTGTATATTTGGAGCTTGCAACCAAAATTACTTACAAATAACAATTTTTTACAATTGGGCAAGCCTGTTCAACTTCACTATTCCAACCATTCTCCTTCAACAACAACAACAACAATAATAGTGATGACAATATTACTATATATGGTAATTTTAACATTAGTAATAATTACGATATTAGGATAATAATATTATAAAATAATAATGATATAAATACAATAACTATATATAATAAATAACATATAATCATTAGCTACGTATGTTACAAATACGTGTTTATAATTATAATAATATATATGATTATTATATAAAAATTATTTTATATTGATATAACCACTATAATTCTTATTATTATACTAATTCAATGATAATTTAGTAGTAATACTACTTTCTAATTTAATCCTAAAATAATATAATAAATATGATATTAAAATGGAAAATGTGAACACCTGAGTGTCTCAAGGAAATAACCTTATCCATATCAAACAATCAAATAGCTATAATTGTATTTATAGTTTTCAATTACAACAACAAAAAAAGAGCTCCTTTCTGCAACTGCAATTCTAATTATAGGCATTTGAATTACAACTTGCAAACGAATTACATTTAATTGAACTATAAATAAACAAATAGCTACTAGCTAGGTGTACCAGATGAACCCATGAATCCCATGGTGTGGAGAGGCCATCCAATAGAGAGTTCCATGGTAGATATCCAAAGTAACGGAACCCAATCTGATAGCATTTTCCCTTCCGAAAGCAGAGGGCAAGTCAGACCTACTTGTACTATAACTATCCAGTCTGGATTCTCTAGTTTGCACTATCAGAATCTCTAGTTGCTAGATAGAAAGGTGTTACCACAAGGGTAAGCTACAATCCACCAGCATTTTCTATATATGCATATCCTGATAGAAATAATAAAGGATGTCAATAATGCAAAATTAATCAAGACAAAACATATACAGTACTTGGAAAAAGCTTCAAGGCTCCTATAGGTGTGCATGCAAAAGTTCCTTAAGGCTACTTGGTGATGACTTGGCAACTAGAAATTTAACCTCCATATGATGGCATCAAATATTTCAGGTTAAACTAGCCCTCTCATGCTGCATCATAGGGGCATCACATGCAAAATTAAGTAGGCTAAGTTGATCCATGGAACCAGTGAATTTTGCAATGCTGGGATCGAAACCTTATGGCTGTGAATCAGCATGGGACATGAAATACTGGGCCTTTGTCTGATTGGAGGAGGGAAGGACGGTGGAAGACTGGATCATGCACTTGCCAGGCGAATCCTCATTTTTGAGTGGTTTGGCGCCAAGGGCTGTCTTCCTGTATCCAGAGTGACCCAAGCTTCTAGGCCCATAAGAGTAATGCCCAACGCGATGATTTCTGGGCTTTAGCCATGACTGTGTTCAAACTTAGCCCATTTGGTCCAAGCAAACCTTTAGGTGTCCTACATTAGGCTGCAGGTAAGAGCCCAAATCTGTGGCCACGGACCTAGGGTCAGCCCACATGAACCTGTTCCCAACCAGTTTTCAGAGTAGATTTCAGATCTATTGTGTCAATATGTGGCCGAAGAGTGGTTCGCCCAAGTCCCCCAAGGATGGGCATATTGCGCCGCTGTCGATTGACTCAGGTTAGGTCGGATCATGTCAAGTACGAAGAATACCTTTGCATGCTTGATCTATCCCAAACCCAACCTAATGCTAGATCATGATTTAAAACTCCTTGACCAAAAACATCCATAAAAGGTCTCCAAGGTCAGATTGGACTAGGCTATATTAGCCTAGCCTACAAGTCTGCACGATCCAACATGATTCATTCTTCCTCCAGCTCCATTAATCCAGCTCGGCCCAAGATGATCCATCTTGATCTCAAGGTTTGATTTTATTAGGGTTCGGCTTTATTAAGATTTAATTTTTTTGGTCTAATTAATTACTTTTTTATTATAATCATAAATTGCTTTTTGAGAAAAGAGTGCTACTGCTTCTTAGCACTACTTATTCCACTAGCACCAGCCCCACATGGTAGTCAAAAATGGGTGCGATGCATGGAGATAACATGGGTGACAAGGAAGCCCCATATACTAGTATCATGCCCTCGACTCGAGATTATAAGTCGGGATGCGGTAATAGCCACAAACTCATATAGTACCATCCATAAACATATAAGGCATTCCACCATGATATCAAATACAACACATCATAAAGAATTTAATTAACTAAAATTTAAATTTAGTAATTAACTAATCCAACTGACAAATAAAGTTAAAATCTTACATCGAGTATACCTTAAATAATAAAATTATAAATGATTATAATAACACTAAATCTGAACTATATCAATATTGTCGAATATTGCTTCTAATCACACTTCTATAGCGGTTTCCATGAATCTATAAGGAAAGAAAAGATAACAAGGAAAACAACTCAGTAAATAATGGATAATTTAACTAGATAAATTAGGCAATAATAATAATTTATAAAAATAAACATATAAAACTAGATCTAGATATGTGGTAATATAAAACAATCATATACACACACACACACACACAAAACTCAAATCCTATCATAAATTATTATTTTTTAAATATCAAATTCATCTCATCAATTATGAACTATGATCATACTTATACCCTATAATTAGGTCAGATAATAAACTCAAATATAATCAAAGTATTAATGTATAACCCCTACTGCCAGAGTACTAATATGCCAACATATAACTTTATTAGCAAGATGGAAATGTTTAACCCCACTGGTAGGATACTGATATATTTATATATAATCCTCATTGGCAAAATATCATTGTATCATATATATAACTCCTACTCTCAAGATATTGATGTACTAGCATAGAACCCCCAATGATAAGGGTATCATTGTCTAATCAAGCTATAAGGACAAATCTATCTTGAATCAAAGTTTTTTTTGTTCAAAAGCATATTCGATATTTCAAATTGAAAGATATATAAAACTATATGATCTTGAAATCAATCAAGCATAATCCATATTGAAATCAATTATTTCGATCAAAATCATATATTATTACATAAAAATATATTTAATAATAAATACTATCAATTATGTTTAAATTGTGAATAATTTGACTCGAAGAATATTTTATAATTTATAGATAAATTAAAAAAATTTACATTATTTGCCTTACAAGTATATCCAACCGACAAATCCCTTAACTCTTAAAACTATCCTTAGAGCCCTATATTCAAAAATTATATTTTTATTAAAAATTTGGCCATGTTTGTTTTAAGAATAAAAATCTTAAATCCCAACATCTTTACGGGACTAGCCAAATAAGATTGCTCGACATCTTGATCAGTCTGATTAAGATAGATTGGTCTAATCAAGATCAGACTACAGCATGAGTGGCTCAATAAAGATCAAAAATAACCAAATCTAATAGTGTCCAACAAAGACTAGGGTGGAGGCTAGCATATGCTGCCTGGCAGCCATAGTTTTGGACCCCTTTTTCATGGTTGACCAAGGCTACTGACGGGCCCTCTGTTGGTGTCCAACAAACTATAGAGAGATAATAAGGAGAGAAACTATCACGCCCCCGACTCGAGATTGTGAGCCGAAGGTCATGGCAACCACTGCATACTCATAGGAAACTCTCTCCACAAGCATGCAAGGCATCATATCATGCTATCATAAAGCAACAGCGAAATAATTTATCAATAATTTAAATTCAAAATTATAACAATCTAAATTTTTAATTTAATATCTCAATAAATTCAATAATATTCAATACATCTTACATTAAATTCAATAAGACTTTCAGTCTAAAATAAAAGTATGGAGGTTCTGCTTCTAATCACATCTTCCATTCGTATCTTGTATCATCTTAATTTTTCAATATCTATAAAAATAGTAAAAATAGGAGGTAATGAGCTAGACAGCCCAGTAAGCAATGATTACTTTCAATAGATTTCATCGGGCATTAAAA
>KE504876.1:212075-226488 GCA_000441515.1 Elaeis oleifera | reverse complement strand
TTTTTTTTGTTGGGTTTTTGTGGGCTGGGTAATTGGGCCAGGTCATAACAGAAATAATTAGAGAGAGAAATAAAAGAGAGTGAGGAAGACAGAAAAAGAGAGATAACAAAGCCCTTCTCTCTAACAAAGGAAGAAAAAGATCATAGGTGGTGATTGGTGGCTGGAGAACCAATAATCGTCCACCATGAACAGCGGCTGCCAATGACAGGCAGCTGGTGGTGAGGAAATCAATCAAAAAGAAGAACAAAATAGGGCTTCAAACCTAAACTTGAGCATCCTGGCATTCGGTGGCTAGGGCTTTGGGCATGGCCACATGCCAACATTAGCGATTGTACAAAGGCCTCAATGACAAGCGTTAGTGGCAAAGACGGCTAGAAAGAAGAAGCAGGGCTGGGAGTTTAAAAAATAGAGAAAATAAGGCACCCTATTTGAAGCAAAAATCTGGCAATTAGCCAAGATCCCAAAGGTAAGGAGGATGGATTAGAAGATTTGAGCCTTGATTACTTGATTCCGACGAAGCTTAGGCCACAATGGTGAACAAAATTTGGGATGGAACTTGAGCAAATGTAACTAACTCCACTTCTGGGCCAAGATCTCCAGTGAGGAGATCGAATAGAGCTGGATGGAGGCATAGGAGTCATCCTTGGCGACAGACTCCCCCAGATTTGAGGGAGAAGATGACTCAGTTTGGGAGTCTCATCTATCATTCCACACATGCAACACACATGCATTACACCAACCCTTCGGCACATGCCAAGTGCATGCAGTGTCTTTCTTACTATTTGGTTTTGGTCCATTTTGTGCTCACTAGGCAGGTCAAGTGGACCAGGCCCAGTTTGTTATAGTGGATCCAAATAGGCTGGGTATACCCGCGTACCAATCAACATGAACTAGTGGAGGGGAAATAGAGTGTTGTTTAGCTTCATTTTTTTTCTTGGGAAAATAGATGTAGATTGACCTAACCATTGCTATTGTTATTTGAGTCCAAATATTCGGTGATACAACTCCATGGTTCAAACTTTTACTTGTTGGACAATCAATAATACAATATATTGTTCTTCTTGCCAACTCCAATTTTTTGTTATAGGTTGGGAGAATTAAGCGACCAATTAGAAGTAGATAGTAAATTTTAAAGATCTAAACTAACATATATGGCCACATGAATTGGCAGAGAAATCTACCCGAGGTGACATAAACTAGCAAAGCAATCAGTTCGCTCAACTGAAAAAAGCCAAGTTATATCCTCTCTAAGCAGAAAATTCTTATACTCATACCCAGCTCGGTTAGGTTGGATTAGGTTCAATGTATCAACTTTTGATCTACTTATTATTATTATTATTATTACTACCACTGTTACTACTGCTATTACTACTACTATTGATAGATTTAATATATGATGTATTAGTAGTCTTTGGTCAAATTTTCTTATCGTTGTCTTTGGAATCAAAATGAAGTCACCTTCAACTTTCAAAGATATACCGATTTCTGGTTGGAATTAGAAGCCAATCTTTTTTGAATCGGGTCACTAGCAGGGAATAAGCGAGCACAACCAACCAACGTTTTCAGAACTGGATCAAATCGGCTGGATCGACTGGCCGGATTAGGGACCATTCTTAATTTGGTCCGGAGCTTAGGCACAATCTAATAGACTTTTAGCCTGTAAAAAATTGTGAAGACCCGGTGAACTGGTTGGCCCATGATGAACCGGCCGATCACGGAGCGGGTAAAGAATAATTAGCACGGCTGCTAGTGTATTCCATCCATAATCCTAATCTATGAAATCGTATTCGACTTTTCATTTCTCCTTATCTTTCTGTTCATCGTCGCCACCCAGAGCCCCAAACTCATCGTCGTCGTCATCGCCTGCCGGACAAGTGCTGTCGAGCACCACCGAGTCTCTGCCTCTCTGGGATAGTGGGATCTAAAGCCTAAAGATGCATCCCCTCTCTCTCTATTTACAAATGTCCCAAAATGTTTCTTCTCTCTCATGATGGTGGCGGTGGTGGCGGAACCCAACTGCAACGTCAAGCAATCTGGCCATGTTCCGATTCTGATCGAGACTCGATGGCCAACGCTCTGATCATGAGCATCTTCCGATCGAGAAACCAACACGGACACCCTAACCATCTTCCGATCGAGGGCTGATGTCCACGGCAACAGATAACCTGGTTGCTAACTCGAGCACCCCCAATGCTTGCTCCGAGTGGTGGCATGGCATCGACTATGCCGCAGCTCCGATGGTCGCATGATGCCACTCGCCCTCCCTTTCCTGACCTCCAAGGCCCCCTTGACCCGCTCTTGCATTGGGACTAGCTCCAGTGCCTCGACCTCCATGGAAACCGCCTCAACGGCACCCTCCTCCCCCTCTTCCCCGTACTCCCCAACCTCAAGGCTCAGCCGCCCAAGCTATTCTCTCTCTCCCAGAATCCCGACCATCTCTCTCTCTCTCTCTCTCTCTCTCTGTCCATCCCGACTCCCAACCATCTCTTTTCAAAGTTCAATCATCCCGATTCCCAACCACTCTCATTTATTTTACAATATATAATATAATATTAATTTTTATTTATTTTATTACAAAAATTATATATAATATGATATTAGTTTTTATTTTGTTATATATAATATTATTATTATATCATAATTATGTCATGTTGATGTCACAGATCAATTGATCGGGTCAATCAGTTGATCCAGATTTTTTTTTTTCATTCTGGACCGATATCCAGTCCGGTTCCAAAAACATTGTAATCAACTGGCGGCTTTCTTTGTGACAGCTTTGTCATGCTACGTGGCTTGTGTGGAATTGAAATGTCTGTCTTCATTTACCGAACAATATATCTGCAGAAAATGATGTCAGCACATGTTGTCAGCAAGCAGGACTCACAAAAACCTTGTAAAAAGGCCCAGCTGTCGCAAAGAAATCACTATCTTAAAAGACAGGCCTCCAATCCCAACCAGAAATCAGTATTTCTTAGGAAAGTTGAAGGTGGCTTCATTTTGATTCTAACGTAACATATCTTGCTCATGGAATAAATGCCCTTTTTAATTTCTCAAAGCTAAATTTTGTTAAATTTGGATTTATTAAATCAATATCGAGTAAAATATGTCAGTCTATATCAAAAATAAATATATAAAAAAAGCTAAAAGAATCTTCAACGAAGCATCCTAAAAGTAGTTCCTATATATGGTCAGTCACGTATATCACTATCCAATTAGTGCACTATTCGTCTTTCTATTGTTGTGTTTAACCTCACAGAATAGAAGAGAAGCAATCATACTACAATAATATCTTAATAAGAGATAGGGACCGGCATCAATAGTAAGTTGACCGGAGAGCCAACAAACCACAGTCAATTAGTCACCTTCAAGTATAGCATATGTTGCCTTCCGGTACATTTTTTCAAACTTCAATCTTTTTCAAGCAGCATGCAACTCAACCATAGATGTCGGCGTCTCAAACAATTGGACTCCCCATTTGCTACTAAACACCATTTATACTTCTAATAACAAAACTAGCTCCACCATAATCTTCTTTATTCAAAACACTATCATCAAAATTCATCTCGAGGAAATAGAGGGGTGGTGGCTCTCAAGAAAATTAAATCATCCGAGAAGATTTATGTTGTGATATCACTTGCTCTAATACCACTTGTTGCGTATCCGGTACCATCTATTGTGGCAGGAAAAAAAAAAAAAAGAATACATAATTAAATACGTGGAATAGCCCAAGTACTACTTCCACGGGACATGTAAGCTTCACTATAAAAAGAAACAAGTACAAGAGGAGATCCTCACACTCTCAACTCTTCATATACAAATTTCTCTCAACTAGAAGCTACCGTAACAAAAACTCCCTCAAAATCCCCGAAGAAGATCCTCTTACATACCTGCCAATACTAGGATCCTCGATGTCTCTGGACACTTTCTATGGAGCAAACTGCTACATCATGCCTTTGCAGCTACTCTGCCTGACGCTCTGTTGGCTATGTCTGCATCTGCTTTGCCAACTGCTCGCTCTCGGCACTCGCCGAACTCCTCTCGACGGCTGCCAGAGCCTCCCTCGGCTGCATGGCCTCTCAGACCTCCTGCTAAGACGTCTGTCGTGCGCCCCTCACAGCTCTCTATTCACCATACAGGGCTCTTTAAAGGCTTCAATCCGGATCTAGATCGGAAATAGGGTTGAAACAGGACTCTAACAATACCTCAGCCATTCGATCAGCATCCCAGATCACCTGAGCACGCCCGCATGCTACCCGGGCTGTCCGATCACACACCAAATTAACCACAAGAAACCATAGGAAAATGCCTCCGATCCACTGTGGACTTCGAGAAGCACATGGGAAATGGGTGCTCGATCCACGCACCCCCCATGGACCGTCGGTCCACCGTGGACTAGGGTACTCAGCTCCGCTTGGGTCGCGCCTGCGTGCACGCCCGCTGGGCCGAGCCGGCATGCCCATGCGCGCCCGCTGGGCCACGCACCCATGCGTGGCTGGCTTGCACTGCCGCCGGCCTCCATTTGCCCAGTGGGCCATCCGGTGGTCTGTGGGCCATATCAGTCTCCATGCTGGCCTTCTATTGTGCATATCTCCTTCGTCTAGACTCCATTTGGGCTGTTCTTGGGCTCATTGGACTCCGTTCGTCGTCCTGGACCTCTTTTTGGACTTATTGTGGATCGAATCTTAAGATATTTTTCAATAATTCAAAACTATAAAATAGAAGTCATAGTTTTTCCTGCTATTAAGAATCTTTTAAAGCAGCAAATTCTTGAGCTAAAGTTGATGGTTCGAGCATAATTAAACTTGGATTAAAGAACACCTTAGAATACTAGTACATTTCGGGTACCAAATCTACTATGCAATATAGGACATCAACACTACCTCGGACCTCTGGTTGTTTGCCATAAACTTCTCTTTAATGTTTTGAACAAAATTCTCAATAGATAGTAATGGAATGATATGTGTATTAGTAACAGGAGCTTGCCTCTAAATATGACTGACATTGGTGATCTATTCTTCCAAACTCGGGCAAAGATCGTAGTTATTCAGGAGACGTAGACCCCACAAATGTAAAAATCCATGACATAGGAGCCAATACCAAGCAATTTTCCATAAAATCAAGGCAATTCTAGGATGAACATTAATATTTCAAATCCAACTAAATTTATGAGGTAATGAGCTTTCTGAGATCATAAGTTTATAAAAATCTAAAACTACAACAGACAGTCCTAAGGTTAGACTCCATCCCAATCTATCAACACAATCACCACCCGGGATATGTATAGAAAGAATACTATCTCCCATATTGTCAGAAAAAATGCTTAACTATAGATGTATTCCATACTTGCTCACCATCCACTATCAAATCTTTTACTTTAAAATGTTGCAATGCACTTACGTCCACAGGAATAGGCCATCATCCAATAGGAATAGAGGAGATATGGATCCTAAACAACATCAATAGAGGTCCCATTACCAGCAGATCACTTATGATTATAAAATATCAATGGAGCCAATGAAGACATCTTCCACCAAATAGGAGAACTATTCTGAGTCAGCATTAGGTTAAACTAAATTTCAAGACAACAATAAAAATTTGACCAAATATCAATATATCATATATTAAATCTATAAATATTAACACATTATATGTTAAATCTATAATAGTAACCATAATAATAATAATAATAATAATAATAATAATAATAATAATAATAATAATAATAATAAAATGATTATATCAAATGCATTAAATATATAAGATGGTTATGTTGGGTTTGATAGAGGTGGCAAAGTTGACATAACTTGATGATCGCACCAAATCCAAGCACATCTGAGCTGGGTATGACTCCATGAATTTCCATCAGGAAGGTTTTGCCTTCTTTTATTTATTTTTTTAAATTTGGTGGAATGATTGTTCAGGATGGAGCTTTGATCAGATTATGTCACAGGGTAGATTTCTCTGCCAACATATGTGGGCCACTATGTTAGTTTAGGTCTTTAAAGATTACTATCACCTTCTGATTGGTCGTTTAATGCTCCCAACCCTACAACAACAAGTTAGAGTTGGCAAGATGAACGAGCTGTTGCCTTATTGACCACTCATCGCATCAGAGCATGGTGATTGGTGCGCTGATTTGCGGGTTTTGGCCGTCACCCACGCCATCTCGTCCCACCAATTCCTGATTGCCATCGGGGACTGGTGGTAATGAAACAAGTTGTGCTAACAAGCAACAGTCCTGTTCAAGAAGAAAATTATGAGACTAGGAAATTTAAATCCTAATAAAGCTGAAACCCTAATAAAGCCAAATCTTGAGATCAAGATGGTTCGTATTCGGTCGAGTAGGGTTAAGGGAGCTGACGGAGGATCGTCTAATAAAAATCTAGACAGACTTTTGTTAGGCATAAAAATAAAAATTAGAAAATTTGTTTATTTGAGAATAAGAAATTTATTTTATATGGATTTTAGGACTCGAATTTTATAAGGACCGCAGGATTCAAATTTTATGAGAACTCTAGTATTTATTTTATATGGATTCTTATTAGGATTTTGAGTTGACTATATAAATCCATTTCTATATTAATTGAGAATATAGTTTATATTTATGAGAACTCTGGTCAACTACTTCTACCATCACCTTCGGCCTTGACTGCTAGCAGCCATCGCCTCCCACCCTTGCGGCCTCCATGCCTCCCTCCACCCCGATCACTACCAGCGATTAGGACTACGGACTTGAAGCATGGTGAGGAAGCCCTTTGTAGATCCAGGTTAAGATCTACTTGATCCAACCCAATTCAAATTGTCTTAATCAACACCACATCATCTTATACTGCCACATCATCAAAATGCTCCATATTAACAATTGAGTCAGCTACAAGCCATCGCTAAGTCAGCATGTTTGTGTCATGTTAGCAATGTCTGCCATATTGCTCACCACATCAGCACCAAAAAAAAGAAACTGCTCCGAACTAATTTCGACATATTGATTCTGTTTTTGATGTTCATTCTTGCTGATTATACCTCTATAGTGAGTTATTCTTCTCTAGATATTTAGTTGGTTAGATAACTAGAAAATTATTTTAGTTTCAAATTTAATGTTATCCCTTTTCTTCTAGGAAAAAAAAAACTATATTCTTATACCTAACCCTTGTTTGCATCTAGCCTTCCTTTTGTTGCATCCATCCTACTTTTTGAACTTTGGCATATCATTTACACTAAACTTACTAGTTTTACATATATGCATCATCGTAGTTTAGGATTCTTAATTACTTATGACAGTTTTCAGTCTATCTCTATGTACTTTCATTGCTCTACACTTGAATATATCAAACTATAACTAGGAACAAACAAAGCAACCACCTATCAGCTATGGACCAAACTACCACAAATGTTGTTCCCTCCAATTCGATACTACCATTGGATCCTCGAGACTTTGTGAACTCCATAGATCAGAAATTTGAGCTAATAAGTCTATAACATGAGCAATTGAGTTAGTAGATAGCTCAAGCCCTGAGAGATTTAGGGGTAGATAAGTCTATTAGACAACCAGGGTATCCTCCCTACTCCCGAACCAATCGTTGCCATTAATAGGACGAGTTGCACTCATAAAGATGCGATAATTTTATATTTAGATGGGATCATGAGAGGATGGATGGATTGTCACTACTACAATAAGAGTCTATGACAGCGGTTTCGAAAATCGCTGCTATAGAACCAACGGCAGCGGTTATTACGAACTGCTGCCGTAGGTTATCTATAGCAGCGATTGGTGTAATTGCTGCCGTAGGTTTATCTATGGCAGCGGTTGGTGTAACCACTGTCGTAGGTTTATCTACAGTAGTAGTTATCACCAACCGCTGTCATAGATCAAACCTATGGTGGACCTACGGCAGCGGTTATCACCAACCGCTGCCTTAGGTTGGAGTTACGACAGCGGTTAGTATAACCACTGCCGTAGGTCCAACCTACGACAACGATTCATAATAACTGCTACCATAGGTCAACCTACGGTAGTGGTTTGTAATAATCACCGCCATAAGTTAACTAATGGTAGCGATTCGCAATAACCGTTGTCGTTAGTAGAATATAATTTTTTTAAATATAATATAATTTTAAAATTTAAAATTTATCTTCACCGTTCATTATCTAAATAATTATCATTAGAGTATTGTTACAAAAGACTGCCTCGATCCAATAGCTCTAACTATGTCGATCATTAAAATTTGATTTCAATGGTCACGAATAATCATGTGATGATCTGATAGATAGAGACCACCGATGGGTGCAAAAATTTTCAACGATAATATTTTAGTATATTATCTAAATTTTACTTCAATCGGACATCATTAGCATGATCAATTTAGCATGAGATGATTTAGATCGTTAAATAAAAATAAGTGATCAAAAGATCAAACAGCGTCCGATTGATACGATTTTTTTTATAATATTTTGTTAGTACTTTAACCATTTGTATGGTGCTCATCGTAAAATGATTAATGTGCATATATGAATGCCTTGACTTAAGCACATTCGACAAAAGCAACAAATATAATTACTTAAGGATTTTAAGAATGAGTATAAAGAGATATATAGTTTTGGATCATTTATATAAATATGATTTGAGTTTTATGATTATCACCATACAAATGATTAAAATACTAACAAAGATCATTTATAAAAAATCACCTCAAAATTGTAGTCGTTTGGTCTTTTGGTCACTCATTTTTTATGACTGTCAAAATTATTTCATACTAAATTGACCATAATAATGATATCCGATTGAAGTAAAATTTTGATAATATATTATAAAAGTCACTGAGATCATTGTTGAAAGTTTTCAGATCCATTGGTGGTCTCTATCTATCAGATCATCATACAGTCATTTATGACCGTCGAAATCGAATTTTATTGATCGACATATCTAGGGCTATCAGGTCGAGGCAGTCTTTCGTGATGATACTCTAATAATAATTATTTAGATAATAAATGGTGAAGATGAACTTTAAATTTAAATTATATCATATCAAAAAAAAATTATATTCTACCAACAGCAGCGGTTATTGCAAACCGCTGCCGTAGGTCCAATAACGGTCAATTGTGATAGTCCCACATCGGCTATGCAAAAATGATGAATGATATATAAAGGTTTAGGTAGTCAACTATCCGCACTGTGGGGGATAAGCATTTCATTGTGGGCCCCACCACTATCGGACCCACCCATCGCCGCTGCCCCGCCGCCGCCAACACTGCCGGTGCCCTGCCCCCGTCGCCATTGCCCCCGTCGGAGCCCCGCCACTGTTGACGTCGGCCCCTGCCCTGCCACCGTCGTCGACGCCCGTTGGCCCCCGTTGCCGCTGCCCTGCCGGTGCTGGTGCTTCCCCACGACCGTCGATTATCGCTACAGGCCCCGCCGATTGCTGCCTTCTCACCGATCGTCAACAATCAGTAGGCTGCCAGCTAGCAATTGCCGGTAATCATTCGACCCCAGCTGGCCGTTATGACCGATCAAAGGATACGGCAGCGGTTGCCCAAAGGATACGGCAGCAGTTTGGCAACCGCTGCCCTAGAGTCTATGGCAGCAGTTACCAAACCGCTGCCGTAGTCTAAGCTAAGGTAGTGGTTCGCCAACCGCTGTCATATCTTAAAAAACTACTGTCATAGGTTATCTATGGTAGCGGTTGACATAACCACTGTCGTAGGAAAAAAAATACTTTCATAGGCTACAGCGACAGCCACAATGACAGCAGTTAGACAACCGCTGCCGTAGGCTACAACATCGATTTGTTGAGCTACGGCAGCAGTTTTAAACAACTACCATAGGCTTTTTTTGTAATTATGGGTGTTGGAAGGATGTTAGCCTCCATCCACTATTTAGCACAAAAAATTATAACAAGGATAGATAAAAGGAGGGATTATCCATATATACCCTGATCCATCAATTTACATCCTCTCAAATTAGAAGGATGCAAAAAGAATAGATGGAGAATTGAGAGATGGATTTCTCTATTGATAAATTATCCCTCATTATTTTTCTAACAAATTTTCACTTTTCGTTCATCTTATTTATACATATTTTATATATACAATTAGTCATATATTATTAAATTTTATTATTAATTATTTTAATTTTAGTACATAATTTTCATAATTATAATTAAATACTTAGAATTATCTTCATTTCTTTATTTAATTTACTATTTTGTAGTTATTTATATAATTAATTTATTAATATTAATTTATAAAAATATGTGTGAAATTAATTTTTAAAATTAAATATTTATAATTTTATATAATTATAAATTATAAAGATTATTAGTTTATATATTATTTATTTTTTAGAATAATAAATGTTATAAAATAATAATATTTTATCAAAGATAATTTAGTAAAATATTATATAATATCTTCCATCTTTTTTTTCATTCTTTTTGTACTAAATAGAATAAGAAATCATTTCCATCTATCCTTTCATACTTCATCAAACATACGAGAAGATAAATGGATCTTCCATCCATCTTCTCTTTCATCCATCCCTTTTCTAATTCATCCTTTTTACCAAATAGAGGGTTATAGTATTACCTAGGGATCCTTATTATAGTATGGAGTCTTGGGCTTATGAGAAGGATGAGTTTATGGAGAACATACAGGCCCCTAGGCACCAATGTGGATGTCCATCCTTGACCATCCAAGAGGAATCCATCATATATGCTAGTGGATCAGCGTCCTAGATATATTGATGGTCAATAGGCATTCCTCTCCATCTGGTAGATATGATCAAGAGGACACTAGCAACATTTCTGGGTTGATTAAGGTAGATGTGTGATCGTATGATGGTAAATTACACCCCAGACACCTTCCTAAATTGGTTAGATGAGCTTAAGGATTACTTTGATTGGTAAGATATAATTGATATATAAAGTGAGATCATTTTCTTACCCACCAAAAAAAAAAAATGTGAGTTCATTTTGCTAAGATGAAGCTGGTAGGAGATGCTAAGAAATATTAGCAAAGTATCCAGCGAAAACTTCTAGATCTAATTGAACTGCTTATCATCCAATGGACAATCATGGGACACAAATTAATAGAGAAATATCTACTTTCTTACTATAAGAATCAATTGTTTGTTCAGCTTTTGAACCATAGGCAAACCTTAACTGTCCAAACACATGAAAATATTTGATGAGGTTATGCTTAGGATCAGGATATAGGAAGATCCATTTCATATAACTAAGTAGTTTATCAATGAGCTTGGGAAGACATAAAGAGAGAGAGAGAATTATATGCTCTTGATTTTTTAGAGGCGGCCTATCAGAAGGCCATTGCTATGGAGAGATATATTGAGACTGCTGCTACTCAATGAAGCTTGTCTTCTCAAGTGAGCGATTCTCATCTGTCAAGTCCTATTTTCCAGTTCAGATCTGCTACCCAGTATAGGACCGTTTTCCAGAGAGCCTTCAGGAATGGTACTATTAAAATTAGGGAATCTCAGCCTGTTACTCATTCTGATCGTTCTGTCAGTGAACCTCAGTATAGTGGCTCTTTGGTGCAATGTCTTCACTGTCATAATATGGGTCACATAGTTGCACATTATCCTCAGTGAGCTTTAGCCTTAGAGCAAGAGTCTAATGGTCCGCCAAAGGTTGTGGATATCATTGAGTATTTTGGAATGAGAAGTTTGAGGATGATTCCAAGGTGGTTGTCCACCATCGTGATGTCGTATGGTATGTTTTGTCCATTGTTGCCCACAAGTATGTTACCAGCACATGTTGCTAGCAAGCATATCGTTGGCAAGCAACATATTCCACTCCATGCATGTATGTTTCTTCTCATGTTACCATGCCCTTGCTTATTTCAGTAAGGATGTTCTTGAAGCTCCATTCAGCTTAATTTATATTCTATCTTAAGAAGGTTCTAAAGATTTGCCTGCTAGCGATAATGATAATCAAATTTAAAGCAAGTTCTATAAGTTGTGGCTCATAAGCACTTGGACTATTTCAAGCAGTCCAAGTTTTTGATAGGATGCTTTTATCAGCAGCTAGAGGAGGACTCGATTAGCAGAATTGGCTCAAACCAAGCTGTTGGGAAGGGGTTTGGGTTGTATCTTTTGCACGAAAGAATGATTCACCTTTTCTCATGATGTGCACTGTTGGATCGTGCAATAGCCGCCACAAGATATATATGCATGTAGATGAAAGAGAGAGTTTCAAATGCTTTGATATCTGTGTGAGATATGATCCAATGGTTGGTGTTGGAAAAAAGATCAATCATTTTTTCGTGCAAAAGATACAACCGAACCCATCGGGAAGAGTCCACTGCCTCCAATACTTCTGTGATACATCTTACTTTTGAAAGCAGATCCCACCCAACTATCAGTTCTGAGGTTCATTCTATATTCATTTAAACTTTTAGAAGGCCTCAAAATCAACTATATATGATAAGAGCCTCATCATAGGTATTGATCCCTCTCAGAACACTAGCAACCCATTGGAAACATCGAGGATGCAGGATCCTTTCCGGACACAAGTACCAAACCTTGCTACCAAAGACTTTTTAACCTCCTAACCAAAAAAAAACTTTTAAACCAAGGAAAAAAAAAGAAAGATAAGTTCCTGTCATTCGCAAGACTTACAAATTTATCTGCTTATACTTAAAAATTTTAACCCCGAAATGAAAAGGTCCTATCATTTGTAGGACTCGTGAATTTTAACTGCTTATATTTAATATTGAGATATCTGAGAAACTAATCCACAAAACAAGGTGCCTCATGTTTCTGAGAAATTAGGGGCATCTTTGCCTGTTTGGAAAAGCAGAGAGAGAGAGAGAGAGATTTTCTCTTGGAAGAGTAAAATCTTGCTAAGTTGAAATTACATAGCCTTGGAAATCACCTCAAGCACTTGTTGAAAACTTACAACATCGCAGGGTATCCTAAGAACCCCATTCTGCTTGTACCCAAACTCCTGAGCTGCCATCTCCAACAAACCTAGGAAACTTGGTTGCTTGAAGACTTCAACGCTCACCAAAAACTTGTGCAACTCCTGCGCTTCCCCGACGAGCACCGGAACGTATCCTTTTCGCGTTCGGTGCTCTCTGCTCTTCTTTTCTCCGACCAAGAGCTCGAACTTTACGGGCACTCGCTCCTTCCTCATACTCACACTCTTCTCATGACTCATGGGCCTGACCACCCCACTTCCCCTTCTCATTTGATTTTAAACACTCGATCTAAGGGGAATTTGTGGTGCTACTTTGGGCCAGCAGAAACAAATGTGGACTAATAGTTGTGGCCGAGGAGGAGAACATGGACATCTCTGGCTGGAATGGCACAGTGCACGGCGATGTTTCCTTGATGACCTGCTGGCTTTTATGGTATTCTTGAAGATTGTGTGGACTTCGTGTCGTATAATCTGTAGTTATTTTCTAAAGGAATGGGGTAGAAGGTCCCCAATTAAAAATATGTCATTCTAGAATTTCTTTGACGGAAGCTTTCCACATTTTGACTGACTTTGATGCAGGGGTTGTAGGTAAATTTCCTGCACCAAAAGGATTAGCTCATTACTTAGCATTAGTTAGACTAATGATGCTAATGGTAGATTGGTTCATTACACTCGACTGTTCCTTATTTTTGTTCTACGAAGCATGCGGACTCAGACTTGTCGAAGCTGATTGTGAGAGGTTGACTGGGACTTTGACGACGGATTTGATGGGCAGGCAATTGAGTCTGTTGAATTCTAACTTATTGTTTCCATTTTTTCTTTTATTCGGAGAAATGTGGGACCCACCTTCCCTTCTTTCTTCTTTTACTCTTCCTCTCTTCCCATTTTCTTTTTTTCGAGAAGGAGACCCCACCATTTTGATTCAAATCCTAGACCTCTCAAACATGCCAGGAGCATTAACTGGTTCAGATAATGACGGTTGGCTTGAGGGGTGGGAATGTCCTAAAACTAAGTCATTAACTCAAAGTTCATTGCAAACAGGATTTGTGATGTGCATGACAAAAAAATAATTGCACACAATGAAGTAAGCTAGTACACTCAGACCCAAGCTGGTCAAATTCTACCAAGAAAAAGGAAAAGGACTCTGCACTTACTTTGCTAGCAAACTGTATAACTTTACTAAACAAATAAACTTGTTTTGCAAAGGTAGAATTTCTCTGAATTCTACCAAGGTAGAATTTCTATTTCTCCTTGCTTGTTTATCTGTAATTTATGGTCATTTATTACTCCAAAAAGTGCATGGCAGAAGTTAATAATTAATGATTAGTTTCGCGAAACCCTATCTTGCTAGCTGCCATGACACTTGCCAAGAGAGCTGATAAAGCGAGAATTTGTAGCATGGAGACCGACGGAGTGCATACACAGGCATTTCAGGATTAAAGCATCATATTATATATATATAATTCCTGGGTTTATTAATGGTC
>KE504876.1:165363-182218 GCA_000441515.1 Elaeis oleifera | reverse complement strand
AAATTAATTATATATATATATATATATATATAAATTTTTAAGAACTTCATACTGAGTAACCAGATCTTTTTGCCTAAGTAAGCATTAAGTTCACATTAAAAAATATGAAGGACAAAAAATCTCTATTGTAAAGTTAATCTTAACTTATAGCCTATTTGATTCAAGCTAGTAAGCCCGAGAGATATTTTATATCTAGTACCCTAAAGTCATCTGGTTCGGGAGTCATTGGCTGAAACTCACTATAAGGATCAAACAGAAAGCTTAAGGAGTTAAAACACTCAATAGCAGTGCAACGTTAAAAAAAAATCAATAAATGAAGGTCGGAAGTAACATTACACTTATCCATATGAAAGTTAGATGATTTAAAGATAAAGGTAGGGGCAATTTAGAAAAGTTTAAAAAGGTTCAATGTTCTTCATTTAATTTTGATATTGGTTAAGTATTAATACCTTGATGACATACCTCACTCTCACTTTAACAGAACATCAATGGCCCTTTGAAAAAATTACCTAGTGAAATTCGAAACTTTAAGCTAAAAGATATCTAGCTCTAAATCTTTTCTTTACTCAAAGACGAGCAAAGCTCAGGTTGGGGGGGTGTGATTAATATATTAAATATGATATAAAAAATATTAAAATATTTATTATTTAATTTTATTATTTAATATTTAATATTTTTATATTTTTAAAATAATTAATTATGAAGATTTAATCGTAAACCAACAAACAACAGCCCTCCAATACATGCAGATGAAGCTCGAGTCCAAATTCAAGCCTGTTACGTACATGATATGTGAAGATACACAGATGCATGCTAGGGACCCAATGTATAAAAGAAAAAAAAGAAAGAATAGAAGGAAGAAAAGTGGACCAATGGCTGCATTTGGGATCCATGGGATTAATGAAGTAGAATGGATTCAAACGGGCTTCAAGTGCAAACATAGGCGGGCATGTGGATCCGAGCGATAGGCATGTGTGTGGTTCAGGAATGGGCGAGACTAGGAACAAGCGAGCGGGGATCAATTTGAACGTGGCTTAGATGTGGTTTTCATGCGGGTTTGGATGCCACCTGGGACTCAAACGAAAGAGCCTGAGATGTGGAAACAGTGATGTAATGCGGAAACAAAATGCAGGAAGCCATGAAGCCATGAGAAGCTAGGAATTTGAGTATGTTTAGGACTTAGGGGGTTTTGAAGGATATAAAAAGAGGTACAAGGAGAAAAGAAAAATCATCCAAGAGAGAGGAGGCAACATAGCTTAGGATTTTGGGTTAGCTTCTAAGAAAGAGGAGCTTAGAAGAGAGCTTTGCTTCCTACACCATCTCCATGCCTACACCATCTCGAAGATCAGGTCCAAAAAGAAGAAGAAGAGGAAACCCAGCATACTTTGAGAAGTTTGAAGAAAAAATGAGAGTTCATCAACCATTTTCTCGACGAGACTATGCCAATCTACTTCAAATATTTATTATTAGTTTTTTTTTTATTTATTTATCTTTTAAATTTTTTATAATTGAATTTTATTTTAATTAATGCAAAAGTTATTTTCGTGCTCTTTAAATTTCTATTTTTACTTTATTGTAAGTAAAAGCTAAGATCTAGATAGTAGATCTTAGTATCAAATTTTTTTTCATATTTTTAATTTTATTTTTCGATTTCAATTACTTTCTCATATTTTTTTTCTTTAAAAAATTAAAGTTTTCAAATTAGCACTGCCTTCTCTATGGAATCAACCCAACTCATTGCTTTCTACGTATTTTAATTTTTTAAAAAAATTGGATTTAAACTGATAATCATGGTGTCCTAATGACAACATCGTGCAATATCAATATCTTGATTTGAAAAATTACAATAAGAATCACTTTATATGTAGAGCTTTTGGGGATGAAATTGCTTCAGAAGATAAACAGATAAAATAGATCGAGTTGAGATAGGTAAATCGATTTCATATTTATAAATAGATTAAATAGATCAGGTCAGTTTACCTATTTATTAAATAAGATAGGTTCAGATTTCAAAATTTGATATGCTTAATAAATAAGTTAGATTTAGATTTGAGATTTTCTGATCTAACTCACATCTAACCAACTTGATTGCCACCCTACCGATGAGCTATGGCCGGCTTCTCCACAACTAGCTAGTTTCATAGAGAAGCAAGCTCTCCCTCGACTTCCACCATCTTTTCTATGACATCGACAAGGGAGGCCTACCGCACCTCCAACTTCTCTGGCAACCAGTCTATTGAAGGGATATTCATGGTGGCTGAGGGCTAATGATGGATCAATGAGTTTGATAGGAGAAGGCTAGTCTACTTTTCACTAGCTACCTCCTCCTCTTTTTTTAAAGCACTCTAACAGTTGAGATTTGATCTCCATACTCTGATCATCTGCCATATGTTGAGCCATTGGAGCATCAGATAGTGAAGATTTTCAATCAAAAGGCATTCTTCATGGACTTCACTCCTGAAGAGTCACCACCTCAGGAATCCACCTCCATTAAAAGCAGCATGATATTCGAAGCAAAATTCCATATTAGGTGATGAGCCTAGAAATCATTCTTGGAATCACCTACCAGGCAAGCCTAACATCATCCACATATTCTTGAGGTTAGATGATGATTGTGAAATAGTGATGCATGACCTACCTCCTATTATGGTTGGGGGGCAAACCCTATTCAAGCTTAGCTCAATTCATCCACACACCTGCTATAAAATAGTGAAACAACTAATTTGAGGAGGTCCACATCACTCTGAGGTCCAACCTACACTTGACTTACCCGATGCATGGTCAAGTTGCTTCGGATGACCTAAGAACTTGGTTACACCCTAGTTACCTACACGAGTTAGTTCAATCTAAGCAATACACTTAGCGCAAAAGGCATTCACAAACAAAGATAGTATTATAGAAGGTCACTTCATTTATTTATTAGAAGAAGCATAAGAGGAGTACCAATGATCATTGGAGCTACAAAAAGCCTAAAGGCAAAAGCACAAAAAGACACTCATGACAAATGAGCCACCAACTTGTCTCCTCTTCATCCTCCTCTCCATCTTCCTCCTCTTTGTATTCCAAGCTACCACTTGAAGGTATGGTAGGCAGATCAACGGAGCTAAAGTTGGACTTTGGGAACTGCTAACTAAGCTTCTCCTTGCAAAGCTGGAAGCCCTTCTTGAAGAAATCTCGAACAGCCTCCGGCACCTCCTTATGGAATGTCGCATACTCACTCCTTGAAATCCTCGATTGCTCAGCTGGATACCTCTTCAGCCTAGGCTGCTTTCTACTCAGCCAAGGCTACTCGCTCAATGCTCCGACTAGCCTCCTCAACCCATGTTCTGTAGAATTTTCAAAACTATGTAGAAATACTTCTAACGATTTTTTTCAGATTTCAACAGCTAGAAATGACTTTCTGAGGTTCCAAATAGTAGTTTATTATCTCCAACAATTGTTTGAAGTGACAAGACAAGAGAATCAAAGTGAGAAAGTAAAAATCAAGTGAAAAAGTCCAAAAGGTATTGAAAGGAGAGTATTCAATTTTCAACCACTTGAAACATCAAATCAAGAGATTTTCTTTAGCAAGAAGATAAACTCATTGATAAATCCTAAATTAAGTCACCAGAGATACTAAATATTATAATAATTGATGTTATTTATTAAGAATTGAATGCTCTCTAGTCTATTTTACAGGTAATCAGGAGTTTGGGCTCATACAACTCAAATTGGATTGAAATTAGCTCAGATTCGAGTGAACCAGGCAACTAACTTAAGAGCTAATCAAATCTAAGTGTAAATGCAGCTTACTCATGAAGGGATCAAATGCAAACTCAAGATTTAAGGATTCAGATTAAAAGATAGTCCTTCACATAGAACCAAATATGAACACAACTTAAATATCAAGGGCTCTGATTAAAAGATCACTCTTCATGAAAATTATGTATCAATGGAAGAGAAGCAAGATGCCCCATCCAAAGGCTCTCATTTAAGGACCAAACCTAAATTCTCTTGCCATCCCTATTCATGAGAAATTAGCCACCCCCATCTTCTTCTTCACATTAAACCCCTCCACGCCATCTTGAGAAGTCCTCTCTTGCATCTTTTTTTCTTATACATCTTCCCGCACCCTCTTTCTTCTTGCATGCCACAACAAATCCTAACACCCTCCACTCTATAAATACATGCCCTCCTTCTCTTTCAAGAGACATACTCCCCTTATAGGGATCATCTCTCTCCAAGCCGCCTCCCTCTCTCTCCCTCTTTCTCTCCTTTATTAAAACCCTAGCCTCCTCCTTCCTTCTTCCATCCTCTAAACACCCACAACCTTCAGCCCTCTTCTCCATAAAAGCTCTCCTCCTGCTCTTGTTCCCTTTTTCAAGCTATTGGAATGAAGTTCTCAGAGTTTCAGGATAAAAGATTTAGTGAGAAGCATCTCCGTAGCTAATTAGTCGTCACGTTCTCAAGAGATCTATGTAATCTTATTTTGATAGTGTTCTTCCTTTTTAAATCATTTATATATTTTTTTAATATGCAATAAAGACTGATTTTATTTGCTATATTCTTATGTCTTATTTTTTTGTATGAGATCGTAGACTTTGAATATCCTATGACTATATAGAGACGAATCGTGATCTAAGGATACGATCTGTGCTCAACGAGATAGGCTATACTCGAAAATCGATCATAGATTTATTGGTTTATCTAAATAATTTTGACTAACCTATAACTTTAAGGGATGGACCATGATCCAAGGGTACGGGCTGTACTCTCTAAGATAGGTTATATCTGCTTTATTATTTAGATACCCAAGTAAAGGTATGTTAAGGAAGGGTACCAGCTGTTCAATAAGAAAGTAGCTAATATCTTGAGAATTTCTTTCATACTTGCTTTCAACTTTTAATTGATTCTCTTTACTTACTTGCATAATTATCAATTTAAGTAGTCTTTTAATCAGCATTCATTCTGCTCTCTAACCTAAACTAAATGACTCAATCGTAATTAACACGATCCCTACGAATTCGATCCTAATTCATCCTAACTACATAGTAGTGAATTAAGTTATTTTGACCACCTACAATAGCAATCAAATTTTAGCGTCATTATCGGAGATCGTGTCTCAGTTACTTTGAGTCTAAAAAAGTTCAAAAAAATCAGAAAAAATTTATTTCTTATTTACTGCTTTATTTTAATTGCATATTTTACTTTTTAAATTTTTGCCTTATATTACTTTTTATATATGATATATTTACTGCTTTCTAGTTGGAGTACTTTAGAAAAATTTTTGTTTCCTTTAACATAATAATTTACTACTTTTTATAACTTAGAATAATTTACTATCCTAAAAATAGATTTGATTGCTTGTTTTATTTGTAAGAGATCTAGTTGCCTTTTACTCTTAGCCTAATTTACTTTCTATTTAGTTAGATTCTCTAAATCCCCTTAAATCTAATTAACTTAATTAAACCTACTTATTATTTTCTTGCTTTAAATAACCTAACATAAAAGAAACAAACCCTACACCTCATAATACTTAATTAATATATAGAACTAATTAAATCTTAAAAGCTTTTACTTATATTGGACATCTAATGTGTTTGCATTGCATCTTTACATAATTGATTTAAGGGCACTTAACCCAATTAAACAAGATAAGATAGGGATTTGATCATCTTTCTTAGCCCAAAACAACCACCCTTCATATTGCATTGACCTAAGCTTTTAAATTAAAATCAATTGGATGTTGGTCCCTAAGAACTTTCGAGCTAAATAGGACAAGAAAACCAGAAGGTCGGATCAGATTTAACTTTGACTAACCAATTGATGTATAGGAAAGTGGTTTAGGGACTCAGTCCTAAAAAATGGTGGTTATTTAATTAGGCCTGTTATGAAAGCATGGGGAGCCTCCCACCAATCTTATATTTATCTGATCAATTTGGTTAGTTAATTTTGAACTTGAAGTTTCTGACGGTGACCTTGGAATAGTTAGGAGCTATCTAGATCTAGGTTAACCATAAGATAGAGTTGACTTGATTGCATCACTTGTTTGAAAAAATAATAAAAATAATTAAAATAATCTTCTCATCTATCGTCTCTAGATCTAGGACTCTCTTAGGGTTCGTATCTTTAGAATATCTCTCTTTCTTCCTCTTCTCTTCTTCTTCTTCTCTCCCTCTTCTTTATAAAAAAAATAGAAGGAATTGTTCTGATCTAGATCCCTTGATTGTATATTAAAACAATCAGAACAATCTGATAAATTAGATTTGCATTGAAAATATGGATCTCTGCAGTAGATTGGATGAGCTATCTCATAAATTAGATCGGCTACTGGCTATCAGATACTCTCCCTATCCATCTTTTCTTTCTACACAATAAGTTGAATGTCCAGCCATGTACCAATTTTTTGAGTTTATGTATGAGCAAGTTCATCAAGATCAAATCCAAATAGCCAACAGACCAAGAATAACCATACTTTAATGCATAGAATCTAGATTGGGGGTTCAACTAAATTTTTCATGAAAATCACAACCAATGGTTACCCCGGTATTACAAAGATCTACATTCAAAGATGTGCCTTATTACAATATGCCCTATTCACAATATCAACCTTCTCAAACTACCTATAGTCCATCATTTGAAGAAAAAATTCTACAAGCATTAGATAGGATAAAAGCACCAATCAGATCCTTCACTCCTGTATGCAATTCTTAATCGAACTAGAATTTAAGTCGATCAATCAGTAATAGTAATCAGTAGGGAGGAGGAAGGAGAGTTGCCTAGTCAGTCCGAGAGTGATCTCGAGGGATAATATCTAGTTAAAAGTTTTAATGTCCCTATAACTTTTTTGTACAATCGATTATGACTCTCGAGAATGAAATGATTATAGAACAATCATGCACAACCAAAGAGATCAATATAAATAATTTGATTAAGACAGAAACATATAGGAAAGAATCAGAATAATGGGACGAACCAATTCCATCATCACCCTACCTACCTATGATCCCATTCCCAAGTGCCTTAGAATCATCTATTCCTTTCAACGGGAAGGGAGGATAGATTGATGAATTGATAGAATTAAGTGAGACTTTCTAAGGATTACAAATGAATAACACAATAGAGGAAGCTATACCCATAATTCTTCCTCAGGATTCATTAGATCCCTGTCTGGCTCATTTCGGGATGGACGATTTTGATATAGATGGGTATATCATAGAAATAAATGGCCTAGTAGAAATGTCATACTTTGAAACTATCTCATTTTGGATCAAAAAATATGAGCCATCACCTAACCTCCCAATAGCTCCCTTGTTAGAATCATCAATTGCTCTAGAACTGAAGTCACTTTCTGATGCACCTACTGACACCCTTCCATGATCCCTAACCAGGAAGCCCAATTTGTAGGTGTTCTAAAAATACATAAAGAAGCTATCGGATGAGATATCTTTGAAATGATGGATAATAATATGAAGACTTTTATTACTAATCTCTCTGTAGTTGGCACTACTTTTGAGGACCGTCTCCAAAATCTTTCTATAGTGCTAAAATGATGTATGAAGATAGATTTAATGTTAATTTAGAAAAATATTAGGCTTTAGATTAGGAAGGGATTATACCGAGATATATCATATTTAAGATAGGGATTAGGGTAGATCAGGCTATAGTTGAAGTAATTTCTAAACCACCACCCTTGATCTTGGTCTAGAAAACATAATTCCTTCCTAATCATCATGAAGACTATGATTATATTTTTAGATCCTGATATTGCATGCTTGCCCAGTATACTGTATTGGTTTAGGCTAATCATCGTAGAGCATTCCACGAATGTTTTACTGCCATGATGATAAGGCCACCTGATTGGCCTTATCTTTTTAAAATCTTGAGGGACATACCTAAGTTAGTTCTAAATGAGACTTCCTTATAGTGTCTGACTGAAGACGTTAAACTTAGCGTTTGTTGGGAGACAACCCAATTTCTTAAGAGTAGTCTTAATAAAAGTCTGGCTGAAGACTTTAAACTTAGTGCTTGTTGGAAAGCAATCCAGATCCTTGTTTACTTTCATTTTTTTGTCAGTTTATTTAGGAGCTACTTCAGGATTATCGAAGCTAATTTGGGGAGAGCACATCATCAACATCCAACGAGAATCCAATAGAGTACAAGGAAGAACCTGCAAACAACAACAAATCAGGTGGTATCCCTTCTTGATGAATATTCTTTTTTTCTCTTCTTCCAGTGGGGATAATGAAAATTAAGTTGGGAGGAAGAATAACTAATTAACTTAAGTTTAAGTGAGTCCTCAAGTATGATCAAAAATAATTATCTGTATGTATCCAAACTTTATCTCGATTATAAGTTAATTAGGCACCTTAATCAATGAGTGATTAATGGTATAGATAATTTTAGAGATATTGAGGGATAAATTATTAAGAAAACTCAATGAATGATAGAATTTAGATCAGATCAAATTTTGAAGTGATTCTAGAACCCTCTTTCTATCTATCTCAATGAAAAATCTACTTTATGGGGATATGAGTAGAAAAGTTGAGGTATGCAAAAGTTTCTCTTATTTCTTAAAAAAAAAAGAAAGAGATTTAGTATTGTCTCACTGAGTAACTGGATCTCTTCGCTTAAGTAAGCATTGTGGTTCGCATCAAAGGTAAGGATATCAAGAGACTTGCTATAGAGTCTGTCTTACCTCTTAGCTTTTTTTGGACTCGAGTTAGTAAGTTCGAGAGGTGTTGTATACCTAATACCCTAAAGTCAATTGGTTTGGGAGTCATTGGTTAAAATCTTGCTACAAGGATTAGCTAGAAGGCTCAAAAGGTTGAGACATTGCACTAGATTTTTTTTTAAAAAATAATAATAAAAAAAAGAACATAAGGGGATTAAATTATAAGAAGACAATAAACTTAGCCCCATTAAGCTAGAGCACTTGAAGAATAGAGTGGAGAGTAGGCGAAAGATGAGCTCTAAAAATTTGTATGGTTAATACTCAACCATTAATTAGGCCGAATTGATAATCTAATGAAGTACCTCTTTAATGGTCTGGTCGGATATTAGCTATCTTTAGAAATACCTAGGATAACTTTTAATTCAAGGATGAGTAGGTACATATTACTGATTTATCTATTTTACTCGAGGACGAATAAAGTTCAAATTGAGAGATATGATAAACACTTAAATTAAATTACTAAAGATACTAAATATTGTAATACTTGATGTTATTTATTAAGAATTTGATGCTCGCTAGTCTATTTTACATGTAATTAGGAGTTTGAACTCATACAACTCAAATTAGATTTAAATTGGCTCAGATTTGAGTGAACCAGACAACCAGCTTAAAGGCTAATCAAATCTAAGTGTGAATGTGACTTACTCATGAAGAAATCAGATGCAAACTCAAGATTCAAGGATCACAATTAAAAGATAGTCCTTCACATGGAACTAAGTGTGAATATGACTTAAATATCAAGGGCTCAGATTAAAAGATCACTCTTTATGAAGATTGTATATGAACACGACTTATTGATCAATGAAGGAGAAGCAAGATGCCCCATCCAAAGGCTCTCATTTAAGGATCAAATCCTAAATTCTCTTGCCACCCCCTATTCTTGAGAAATCAGCCACCCCCACCTTTCTTCCTTCATGTTAAACCCCTCCATGCCATCTCCAGAAGCACGCCCTCTCTTGCACTCTTCTTCTTACACGCCTTCCTAGCCTCTTCCTTTCTTGCACACCACAACAAACCCTAATGCTATCCACTCTATAAATACATGCCCCCTTCTCTTCTAAGAGACATACTCCTCCTTATGGGGATCATCTCTCTCCAAGCCGCCTCCCTCTCTCTCTCCCTCTTTCTCTCCTCCATCAAAACCCTAGCCTCCTTCCTTCTTCCATCCTCTAAACACCCACAACCTTCAGCCCTCTTCTCCACAAAAATCTCTCCTCCTGCTCTTGATCCTTTTTTCAAGCCAATGGAAGAAAGTTCTCAGAGTTTCAAAATGAAGGATTCAATGAGAAGCATCCCCATGGCCGACTAGTCATCACGTTCTCAAGAGATCTATGTAATCTTATTTTGACAGTGTTCTTCCTTTTTAAATCATTTATATTCCTCTTTTAATATGCAATAAAGACTGATTTTATTTGCTATATTCTTATGTCTTATTTTTTTTATATGAGATCATAGTTTTTGAATAGTCTATGACTATGTAGAGATGAATCGTGATCTAAAGATATGACCTGTGCTCAACGAGATAGGCTATGCTCGACAATCGATCATAGATTTATTGATTTATCTAAATAATTTTGACTAACCTATAACTTTAAGAGATGGACTGTGATCCAAGGGTACGGGCCATACTCTCTAAGATAGATTATATCTTTATTATTTGGATACCCAAGTAAAGGTATGTTAAAGAAGGATACTAGCTGTCCAACAAGAAAATAGCTAAGATCCTGAGAATTCCTTTCATACTTGCATTCAACCTTTAATTGATTCTCTTTATTTACTTACGTAATTATCAATTTAAATAGTCTTTTAATTAGTGTTCAGTTTGCTCTCTAACCTAAACTAAATAACTCAACCGCAATTAACACGATCCCTGTGGATTCGATTTTGATTCACCTTAACTATATAGTAGTGAATTAGATTATTTTTAATCATCTACGACAGTGATCACTCATCCCTCCAAAAGCTTTCATAAAAGATGAGTCACAAGCTTCAACGACATTTATTTGCCCATTAAAGAGCTTTTTGTTTTTAATTGTCACTCTTTCTTTCCTTCATTATAACTAACTTTAATTAAATTTTGAAGCTAGAGGATAGGCCCATCCAAACTTGAAAATTAGATTGTAAGCCAATGGTTGGCTTTGTGTATGTTGTGATTGGTGATCCGGTGTAAAACCAATTGAATTTTGGATAATGAGCTCAAAAAAACTATCCAATTGTAATCTTAAACAGATTATATTGAAATTTTCAAGTGGATCTTGGAGAGTGGACGTAGGACTAGGGGCATCAAGCCACTATAAATTGTGATGTTTGTGCTTATCATTTTCTCTCTAGCTTTTCATTGCTTTTATATTTCTGCTCACTTGCTTGCATTAAATTCTGCACTCACCAACACTTCACTAGTTTGCAAAAATAACACATTATTAGTTTAAATTTTGAAAATCAAATTCACCCCCCTCCTTCTTGGGTTCTCTTGCTGGGCAACATGGTACTTAGCTTGGATCTATTCAAGATCATCACCTACCAAGATGCTCTTCACAACATCTAGACATAGGGTGAGATCGGATGAAGCCTTGCCAGACTCTGCAGAAGCTTGGTTGGGATACCCTTGATGATGACCTATTGATCTGTGACCTTTCTTCAAAAGACACCATCAAAAGAAAAGAGAGAGCAAAGAAAGAAATGATGCCAAGGAAATAGAAATGAAGGAATTGAAAGCCAAAAAAGAAGATTCAAGAACCTACCAAAGACCTATAGAAGAAGACAAAGGACTTCAACGGGCGGTTCGACAAACACTAGAAACTAGGCGATTGTGAAGGCGAACGATGATGGCTATAGAATCAAAGTCCTCCTTTAGCTCCAATAAAGAAGATGCCAAAAGCATTAGTCTTCACCTTCTCCAGGCTTATATAGGGCTCTGAAGGTTCTGAATTGACATAGCCATTTGGAACCCACAATCCAGTCGATGGACACATGTTGACCTTTCGTTCGGCTCTAAAGCATCACTAGGATAGCAAGTGGCAAAGCATCGAATCATTATCTCAAAATATTCACCAATCATGATGCCACTTCAGTAAGTGGAGATGCTAGCACGTCTGCAATTAATACAATGTCCATAATCTTTTGGTGCCAGCCATACAAAAGCAGCTAAGGCGATATGGCTCACTATATAGCCACATATCTCAACTATGACTTTCGGCTCTATTGCTCAATTCAAGACTTCATGAATATGCTCCACAGTTTAGTATTCAATATCGCAATTGGTCACCCAGGTTAACTCTTCTACTTCCTTCATCTAAGCTCTCAAATAGTACCTCGACCTGAAAATGGGAGGTAAGTGATACACCTCAGATTCAACCCAGTCGATGTGGCACTACTAGCTGCACAGAGATGTCTAAATCTCGCACACTCAATGAGAGCTAGCTCATAATAGTTAAAGATCCTCTAACCATGAGATCTACATCTCATTGTATCATATCATATCTTCTGGATGTATGAGTGGTTAGCCACTACGGCTCCCTCGCACATCTCAAGATCCCGACTGCGATAGGCTCTGACCCTCATCTATAAAAACCACTCCTTAAGGACTCTCCAAGTAAGTCTAAGCTAAGTGAAATGAACTCTCTTTCTAATCAAATTGAGTCTAAGTCCCACTAAATACAAAAGGAGTAGAGTCCTTTCTTTCTCCCTCTTCCTCACGGCATATAGACTTAAGGTCTCCTTCACCTCCACTCTCTAGCACTCTCTCTTTTTCTGTCTTCTTCTACTCAAAGCCTCCTTTGTTACACCAAGATAAACTAACTTAGGTATTGAAGGGCCCTCACTGAAAACCTCTGGTAAGAGGACTTCTTCAACTTATGGTGTTTCAAGGCATTACTAGAGGTTAGAGCGAAGATACATACAGCCCTCTTTGATTCTTTAAGATTTTCGGCCAGCTTCTAGAATTCCTAAGTCGCCAGCCCTCTTTGATTCTTTAAGATTTTCGGCCAGCTTCTAGAATTCCTAAGTCGCCATCCTCGGCTTTCTATTGTCGGCTCCAACTCATCAGCCTAATCCAGATCGATCCTCGATAATAATAATATATACAATGTAAGAAATATAATTTAAGAAATAAGATTATAGAATCTTAGATATCTTTGTATAGCCATCATCAATAGATATAATAGTTGGTATACAGCTCTCTCCAGTAGGTATAATAGTTGATATGCAGCCCTGCCAGCGGATATAATAGTTTGCATATAGCCCCACCAATGGGTCTAATAATTGGCAAACTATGATATCTAGTCAATTACAGCTCTTTCACAGATATAAGGTGACCTTAGCATTAAATTTGAAAGTATTATTTTATGAAATGATATATGGATATTTATGGAATTTGCATATTGCAATAGCATGATTGGTTTATGATATATTTTACTATGTGATTATTATGAAATGCTCTAATTACATGGCAAACTAGTTTAATAAATTAGGACTATATTGAAGTTATATACTTAAAATTGTACTTATGAATTTGCATGATTTATGCATATATGATCAGATTTTCATGTCCTGAATTGTTATATTATTATGTTTTTGAAATGCCTGACTTATAATAAAATTATTTCTAACAATACATTAGATTATATAAAACTTATGTTTAATCTAATAAAGCAGTATATTTTTACTTACTGAGCCATCAATCTTATCCATTTCTTTGTTCATTTCTTATCCATGGCAAACTAGTATAAATAAAGATGCACTAGGAGCAGGAAGGGATCAATGAAGTGGAGGTCGAGATAATAAGCTCCAAGCATAGAAGAAAGCTAATAATAAATTAGTTTTTGACTATAAAATTATGGGTTATATAACTTTGAATATTTAAATGCTGGATCTAGATGCTCTATACCTACACCTCTTTATTTAATAAATGGAAAAGCTCTGGACCACTTTTATTATTACATTTTGTGAGATAAATTATTATACAGATATTCTTTTGTGGGTGTTGTGTTATTGTGGATGATACCCCATGGTAGCACAGTCATGTCATGTTTTGGATTTAAGGAATGACACAAAGGTACCATCTTCTAAGGCATTTATTGAATTGAAAGACTAAAATAAAATTCTTTGTGCACCGCAGGTGGTACAGAACCGCATACACCGTCCGTGGTGATTGGCTCACGCATGGGGTCGGAAGAAAAAAAAATTTTTTTTCATGCACCATGCCGCGGTTTTGCACGTAAGCCAATCACCATGGGTGGTACACACGTTCTGCACCGCCCGTGGTGCACAAAGAATTTCTTAAGACTAACTGCACATGAACTAGCATTGTCATGATATATCAAGCAGAGATAGCCGAAACATTGGATGTGGGTCGTTGTTTTCTTAAAGTTTTCCTATTTCAATTGTAGTTATGATGTTATCTGCTATGGATGGGGAATCAGGACTCCAGGGTTTTGAGGTTCAGAGATGTATGGCATCACTTGCTCTATATGACATCACAGTTACTAGTAAATTTACTAGTAAAGTCTGTCTTGAGTGCAAAGTTGCAGGTCTTATTAATTTACTAGTAAATTTCATGAAAAGCAATAAAAACTATATTTTCATGATCATTAATTTAGTTTTTGTACAATTTAGTTTGAGACTTGAGGACCAATTAGCCACTATCTGATACCATATTAATTATCATGCCCTCGACCCGAGATCGCAAGCCAAAAGTTGCAGCAACCGCCGCATACTTATGAAAATCTCTCTCCACAAGCATACAAGGCATTCAAAAAATGATATCAATGCATCACAGTAGAAATCATAATAAATTTAATTCAAAATCAACTTACATTAATTACACCTCAATAAAAATCCTATAAAAATGTCATGATAAATCTATATTATCGATCCTCACTTCTAGCCCACTTCCAAAACAGTATCCATGTCTATAATTAAGAATCCGAATCTGAAAAATAAAAAGAGAGGTAATGAGCTAGATAGCCCAGTAGGTAATGAATATCTCAACTAGACATTCCAAATATTATGATATGATATAATGTTCAAAAATAATACCATAAATAACACAAAGACATATTTCATGCTTACTTAAATAAAATAAATATTTTTAAATATTTATACATATATATGATTATAAATTTGATTCAAGTCAAAAAATACATAGCTCAATAGCTTTGACTATGGCCAACGTTTACCTCCATTGACGGGGTCGAAAACCAATGCACCATCCTCATTGGTCGGGCCGAAAATCAATGCACAACCCCCATCATATTATTTTAGAAGTTACTTTTCATTCAAAATATAGTTTCATAAATAATATATAATTTAAAGACTAATATTTACTTTCAAAATAATTATGAAATATTTTGTAAAAGATACTTCATTAGTTACCTTTGTGGAACACTGAATGAACAGATTCAATCAATCCTGAATATATTCTTTCGAACATATTATACAAAACATATTTTTCTATCAGTCTTTTGCAACAATCAATAAAAATCCTAAATTCTGACACCTTCATTCAACATTCGGTTGATTGAATCAAAGGTAATTTTATCTGATCATGATTAGAATAGGAAGCAGATGATTCAATGGATATCAATGGTGGTGCCTGATAAGAATCAATGTGGAGGTTGGAACACTGAATGACTGTCAAAGATCCGTACATCGATTGGCAAAGCAGTTCAAAACCCTCTACTAGAATCAACTTAGACTCAAATCAGTAGGTTGACTTCACTAGATTCATAAATCATGTAGAGAGAGAATATCAGAGAAAAAAATTTGACAACATAGAGCAGGACTAATCAAGCGATACTATCCGACAATCCGATTGGTCTAATCAAGATGATTTAATCAAATCATGATTGAATTAATATATAGATGGTTCAATAAAATTATGGATGATCAAATCTAGAGATATCCGATCTGATCAAAGTAGATGCCAAGATGCTGCCCGACGACTGTGGTTCAGGATTCTTTTGTTAAGATCAATCAAATCATCAAAAAAAATCTTTATGGTACTAATCTTAGACAGATGGCTTTTAGAGAGAGAAATTTATTAAGAGAAAGAAAGTAGAGAGAATCCGAAATTCTAGAAAGAGAAAGCAAGGATTCAGACTGAAGGAAGGAAAAGAGAGAAACTTTATTTTCGGAGTCTCACATGGATGTATACTAAGAGGGGATACTGGGGCTAAGTAGGACCCTGATGAGAGTGTCAGGGATTTAAGTGGGGAGATTGTGATAGTCCTACGTCGATTGTGGAACTAATAAATGGCCGATATATAATGACTTAAGTAGTCTACCACTAACAACTAGGCTTAAGCATTTTTGGGCCGAATGGTTCAGGCCTGAATAGGTTGTTGGGTCAGTAGACTGCTTGGGGCATTACAATATTTGCAAAACAATCTACCACATAACTCAGGCACCACAACTCATGCATGAACAGGTATATTTAACTAGCCTTGAGGTGTCTGGTCTGCCTTATATAACTCGGTTAAATTTGGAGCTTACTGACAATTTTGCCCAGGATTAATGTCGTGATTTCTGCTACGTACCACTAGGAGTATACTAAGTCTCCAAGTAATGGATCAAGATGCTAGCTGTGGCTAAATTGACAAGATCATTTGTCATCCTGCTGGATGTCGATATGCAATGCATGTTGCTTTCGAGACAACATGCAGTGCTGCAGGTGCAACAACATTTGGCTCCTGAAGGAAGGAAGGAAAAAAAAAAAAGAAATAAAAGGAGAATGAACATGATAAGTGAAAAATGTCCTTGGTATACCAATACCCAAACAAACAAAAGAACATGCAATCATGTGCGTTATGCTCCCCATCATGCGTCTCATGTGCCTCCCCCATTTGCTGGAAACGTTCACCCTTCTTTAGCATCTTGTATTCGTCCGGTTCAAGATTTCATAGAATGGTTTGTATCACTGTTATGACCAGTCTTAACTCAAGTATTTCCATATCCATCTCAAACTGATCACTCTGAAATAATTCAGTAATTTGCACTCTGCCCCGGCTATGGCTAAAAAGCAGGTTAGAAGCCATGCATGTGTTGAAAAAAGGAAGAAGAAGAAGGATACGAGAAAGATACGATGCAAGAGTCAGCACTCTAAGATGAATTTTGAGTTGCCTTGTTATCCAGTTCTTTTTTTTT
>KE504876.1:132754-165343 GCA_000441515.1 Elaeis oleifera | reverse complement strand
ATATATATATATATATATATTTTCATTCGAAATATTTTTTTTAAAAAATTGGATCATATTAATATCTATTCTGTTATTAAGTATGCTGTATGGTCTAATTTGGTAAAGCATGCGTATTTTTTCTCTACTGAGACGGTGGACGAAGAATTTCTTGAGCTTGTGCACTATCCTATTTGAAATCTCACGACAAGCAAAGATGGTGAGCCCATCTAACAAAGTCAGGTCCAAATGCACGTAATTGCGAATGGTGACACACAACGAAATGTTAGAGCACCCAGCAACATGGGACCCAAAATTACTGGACCCAACGAGAAGCGACAAACTCCTCCGAGCAAGTCCTTAACGAAACGTCTCTCACATCGGTCAGGCTTGGCCGGAAGCTGCGACCAGTTGTACCATGTACAGAGGCCCAACTTGTACAAGCTTGATTTGGATTTTTTGGGCCTCAAAATGTAGAAAGCCACTTGGGTTCCTGCGGGGACCATGCACGGATCACAGGCTAAAGCCTAGCAAATTGGAATTGCCTAAGACAATCTTAGCTAATTTGGAAGAAAGATTGTTTCATACGCCAAGATATCCGTGGGACTTCCTGTTGAGGATGGTGACTTATTTTGTGCATGGGTTCAGGTTATATCTTTCATGCAAAAAAACATCATTCTTTCACAAGATGGAGCATTAGATCGAACTTTACATAGCTTACAAAGCGCTCCGATTTGTTCTTTCCATCCGCACCATAATTCACGAAGCTGACATCATATTTGAAAGTATGTGGAAAGTATGATCTAATGGTTCATCTTGCAAAATAGATCAATAATTCTTCCGTGCAAAAGACGCAACCCGGACCCTTTGTGCATTCAGGAAAGGTTTGGTGGAAGCTAAAAATGTAGATTGAAATCAGTTCACAGCAGCAACAGCTTCATTTCACTGTGCAACAGATGTTAACCTCACCAGTATTGGCAAAGGAGACTGGAACTCTATTATTATAGCTCCCAAGTTGCGACTGTGGCTTCACATGTGTCCATGACCATCTAAGTCTTCATCAACCCGTCCCTATGAGCTTGCATAAAAAATGAACAATCGGCGTGCTTTGAAAATTATAGAAATGAAGCCTTTACTCTAGGGTTTTACAGCACCTGGGTCATGAGAAAAAGAAAGTGGCCAAGGCCAAGAGATAAGAGCTTGTAGCTTAGATTGCAAGGGATCTGCCACTTGACTTCACATGTCTATGAGAATGTAGGCATCTTGAATACATGGATGCAACTTGGCTGTGGGTAAACAATATAAAAGATATGACTTGAAATGCTATCATTTGTTCCCATTGCGGGACGTGACATTCCATGATGAAATGAAGCATGATTTTTTTTTTTTTTTTGGGCCCAAGGGATTACTAAATTTCCGTTTTCCATTTTCTCCTTATCTCTTATCATGTTTTTTTACTTCTTATATGGACCAAAATTCCAGTTGCATGTGTGATAAATAGAGACTTTTTAATGCTGTATACTTGTATAACATAAACGCCCATCTAAAGACATGACCAATACTATGAGTAAAAATTTAAGCATTATGTCAAGCAAACATCCCTTCTTGCGCACACTTTTGTACAATTTTGTCACTCTTCGATCCCTTCTTCATTATTTCTGCTTTGAAAGTTCGTAAGGATTATATCCATGTCTCAGTAGTCCCCCGCAGTCGCATGTAAGCATGGCAATGGTCAATGTCATGTATTCTTTTCTTTTTTTTTCCTTCTCTTTCTTTTTTTTTTTTTTTGTAATGAAACGGTTGGTGTAATGTTCTTATCATGCTTGCTCATTGGCCAATAACAATGACCAGACACCACGTTTGGTGGTCAAGAATTATTTAGGAGAGGCTTTCAACGTGACATCTGGTCATTATCAAAATGGGCTTTCATGAAAAGACTTTGTATTTAGGACGTGCCCCGCAATGCGTCAAAAGAATAAGCAGCGGTGCAGAATTTTGTAGGATGTTTGTTGGAAGAGGTTGGAGGCTAAAATAAGACTGAAAATAGGAATGGATGGCTCTCGTTTCAATGTTTGGTTCGAAAAATTTCTATTTCAATTTTGATTTGGGGACAGAATGGCAATATGATCTCCCCTAAAACCCAATTTTCATTCTTTCCTAAAAATTCAAATATCCATTTCAATTTCAGTCACAAACTAAATACGTAAGAAAATATGGTCATTAATTTTGATTCTTATTCTAATACATTCCGACTCCGATTTCAGACAGATCACAAATCAAACACCCCCTAGATTTAATAGAGACTTGAGCAGCCGAAAAAACAACTTAAAGCTTTATGGTGATATATAGTATTACCAAGTTCTCATTACATTTCATCAAAGGCACAGTACCATCCCTGAACAAATATTGCACCCTTTATTCCCCATGGAATCTGGTAACTTTCCACTTCCTCCAAGTGCATCTAATCAATTCTAGCTCTAGGCAAAATTCTTTGAAAATAAAAAGATAAAGAAAATAACTAGAAGGAGAAAGCTTGAAGGACTTTGTTTATTATTTTCTAATCTTTTAATTAGTGAGTAGGTAACATTTGATCCAGAATGATTAAAATTCTTGTATCTACAAAGGTGAACCAAAAAATCTAGAAAGGTGTGGGGTGGGGTGTTTGTGTAGTTCGAATGTTAGCTCCTAACGTTACCCATTACACTATATAATAGAGATCTTGCATACATTTTACAAAATTGATCATGCCAGTCGATATAAGCCAAGGTCAAAGATGAAAGCCGTAGTTTGTGGATGCAAGATGTGCGCCTAGCCTAGTTGATCTTGCAAAGGTTGGGTGTCCTTTCCCATAATTGCAAAAAAAAAAAAACTAAAATAAAATAAAAAAATTTCAAATAAATCTCAAGTCAAACATGATATGCTGCAATATTATTCGAACAAGGACATAATTTCCCATCTTGCAAGAGATTGTTAACTAACTCGACCCATATTTTAATAATGAAGGGACTTCTTAATTCCTATGATACAGAATATTGCAAAATTCTTAGCATGTTTTCTGACTTTCAATCTTATTGTGGTATATATTCTATTTTAATTTTGGTTAATATTTAAAATATAAGTTCATTACCCTACCTATTTTAACTAATAAACATGTGAGTTGGCATATTGCTAATTTGCTCCAAACACGAGGGAGATGAAGGGAGAGAGAGCCCACTATACTATAATTATTAAAGTTCAAATAACCAAGGACCCCTCCTCCAAGAAACAAAATAGAAAACTTAGTTGTTAAATAGAGGGGTATGACCACCAGGGCAAGCCCAAATTTACATATTATCAATAATGTAGCTACCCCTTCATGCCAGGCTAGTACTCATTAGAAGGGAATTTTGAACAAATGATGTGGAACAATCCAAAACTAATACTATTATCCTAAGGGCCCATTTGATTGAGGTATGTCATATTATGGAATAATCTGATAATTTTTGAAAATTATTTATCTGAAAAAATGATTGTAGAGAAAATAATTTTTATTATGTTTGGTTGGTAGAAAAATTACTACAAAAAATGATACTGAAAAAATATTACTACGTTAGATTGAAGATAAATATATATTGAAATATGCCTAAATTTATAAATATACCTTTGAATATAAATAATTTTTAATGCTAGGATAGTATTGTCATCTCTAATTAGTTTTTATATAATAACTATAATCACATAGCACTTTATATAATATCATTTTCATCTTAATTTTTTTTACAAAAAATTTTTATTGAATGTATTTGAAAAGACATTAAAATAAATTCAATGATTACATATGCAGTTTTGTTGATGATATTTATCAAATATGAATTACCACCACCTAAAATTATCAAATATTAATTTTCTATAGTATTTATTTTATCTTCTCTCTCTAAAAAATAAATATGAAGCTCACCAATTTTTTTTACTATCTTTTTCCTCTACTTTTCATACTAAATATAATAATCTGACATGAAATTTATTTTTTTATATTAGATTATCTCCGACCAAAATAAATCTTAATGTAAAATGTGGAGAAGGTCAACACACTGGAAAGTTGAAACCACTTTCCCTGTTTCAAATTCTCTAGATACTATAAACTTTCAGAGCAGCACCAACAAGCTAACTTTAGGGCCTTCAAAAAGAAACTAGGATCCACTAGATAAGAATAATTAAAGAAAGACCCTTTCTAGGAGCCATCCATTGTACTTTAGAAAAAGAGAATCATTTGCCATCATGCCGCGAATTCTAAGATTCATGTTGACACGCAATTCATAATGTATCATTAAAAAAGCATCAGCTTTTTCTCCAAAGAGATAACATCAACTCTTCTTACGCAACTTAGAGTCCAATTATGTGACGACATTGGCAGGTGGTCTTCTTTACTGAATATATATAGTTTCCGCTTATCTTAGCGGAGCAAATCTATGTACTTTATTGGTTATAATGGATAGCCCTCTCATGTAGTCGAAGCAACGATTCACCCTTAAAGTCTAATCTTAAACTTTGGATTATGTCCTTGTCCTAATCTTTCCATTGTTAATTAATTAATGATGACAGTATAATATGAACTTGGACCGAGAATAGAACAAACAAATATGTGCATCACGTGTCCCACTTCGAATAAAACGTACAATCTTTCGTGTAGTTTAAAACGCATGATACAGTGATCTCTTTTCACATCTTTTTGCCGTCCATCCACACGTTGCCAACGCGACTGGTACTATACGGACTGTATTCGTTGATGAGGCTGGAAAAGTACCCCCGTGATGATCCACCACGTACGGTTTTATGATATATTCAAACTTTGACGCTTGCTTTGGTCATCAGTACCACCAGTTCTGGCCCAGTACTACCCGGTACCACCCACAAAGTTTATGCGTGGATCACAAGCACGGAAGCACCGTTTGATTCAGTGTAAATAGATTAGCTTACTCTTATCTTCTTTATATTAAAATAAATCATTTTATTCTGAATTATGCAATAATTTATTCATAAATTGAATGGATAAATAAGTATAGAAGGTTAAATATTGTGTATCAATATTTATTAGCCTATCTGAAAAAAAGGCTAAGCAAAATACTTCAATTTTGGCTGAATTACTTGGTCAAGTGGTTTCCATACTTTCTTATTTCGCTTTCAAACTACACCTAATAAAGTTGTTACTCAAAGGAAAAAAAAAAAAAAAAAAAAAAAAAAAAAAAAAAAAAACTAATATTCCATTGTAATAGATATAAAAGTTATTATTTTTCTGAAAGATTATTTTATCTATTTGTAGATAATCATTGTTTTATCTTTTTGTAAATAATCACTTTCAAGAGAAAATGGATGCAAAGAGTCTAAAGTTTGGATAATAGTATTTATATATAAAAGCACTTCTCATTTGCATTCTAATTACACTATTATAATGCAAAATAATATATATAACACTTGTCAGTTTAAATCTTGATTTAAGGTTTACTTCAATCTTACCAAGTCCTTGATATAAATTGGATCGCGTAATGGACCACTATAATAGTTGTTGCGACCAATCCCCATTGGTGCTTGACTCCGATGGAGAGCTACCTGTAAAACAAGACTACTGATCGAAATTTGTCTGATGGAGACCTTCCAATGCCTAAGTCAGCGAGAAGTGGTGAATAGGTGATTGAGAATAAAATTTGGTAGAGTTTCGATCCAGAGATTGCCCTCACCATTGCTATTCCCTTACCTCCCCTTTATAGACGATTCATGTCTAGTGGTTGAGCATGCGGGGTCCTGCTTATTACGATACTAAAGGACAGTTAACTTCTATTATCGGACCATAATCATGGAGTTAGTAGGCAGTTTATGCCCACTAACAGTCATGGTATGCAGCTGTTGGTCGGTGATTCTGATATACCGACTGGCCATCGACTTCTCATATTTCATATCGAAGGGTCATCAGTAGTACAATGTATCGGATCGTTTGGACTGATCGCCGTTTGGAAGATGATTGAGAGTTACCGGTAGGCAATCGGCTTACTCATAGGTAGTCGGCCATTCTTCGTATTCTGTGACGTTGATAGGATATCGGGTGATGAACATTATAGATGCTACAGTTGAATCGGTAACTCCTATGGCAGTCTTGTTTGATGACTAGTTGGACTTTTCAATCCGATATCCATTACCGACATGGAATCGAAAGATCGATCTCGAATTGAGGGAGCAAATCTAATTATCCCAATAGTTATCCTCCACTTCCAAGTCCAAGGTGATCTGACACGTTGGACAATAAAAGTCTGCGTATCTTCTGTCATGACTTCGAGCTCCAATTCTGCGGTCATTTCGATTATAGACATTAATGATTCTCTCAGAAATAGAATCTCCAATCATTTTATCATTTTGATGATCATACGATCATCATTAGGGTATCAAATCGAAAGGATAGTTATTTAATATTGCAATTGGTCAAACGGTGGGATGATTCAATTGATTTGATTTTGATCTATCGGGTGCCACCACATGTCTGACGATTATTTGTTCTTGACGATTCACGTGGATCATACCGATGTGTCTTGATCAAGCGATAGGTGTGTCGAAAGGTCTGGATGATGATCGGTCCCAACATTGCCACGTGTTAGAATCCAAGAGAATCTTGATTTGAATGAACTTATCTCGATCGTTGGTGGATTCTATATAAAGATCGCTTTCTTCCTTCATTTGGATCTTCTGCAACTCTGAGAACCTTAGAATTCTCCCATGAGTGTCGAGAGCTCCATTGAAGGGGATCACCTTCTTCTTCTCCGCATTTTCGGGATCTTCAAGATTTTTTTCACTGCCAGGTTGGCCTTCGTTTCTCCTTCCCTTCTTCACTTCTTTTACGATTTTCTTCACTTTTGTTAATGGCTAGTAGTAGTAAGAAGGGTAAGGATAAAGCTAGGGAAGACGAGAATAGACCTATAGATCGGGTCTCTAGTCCAGAACCCACTTGGGGTGGTCAATCGATTAGTCCGATTGACGACTCCCTTCGGGTCCAGCCGTGGAAGCTTCTTCTATGATCGAATATGGAGTTCTTCAGCTTCGAAAATGATATCGTATTTCGGAGCAATTTTGGATTTATGTGCTCGATCCAGATGATTTGGTGAACTCCCCTCCTCCTGACCAAGTGGCTATTTATGTAGAGAACCTTCGAGCTGATCTTCGTTTCTCAATTTCGGACTTTGTTTGAAATATTTTTGACTATTATAGGAACTATCCTGCCCAACTTGCCCCAAATTCTATTCGGATCATTATCAGTTTTGCTCTATTGTATCACCTGATTCGAACCAGTCCTAGAGTGTCTCTTTTTTGATCTTTCTTCGTACTTCGCCCACACAATAAGACCAAAGGTTGGTGGTTCTTTGGCCCGAGGCAGGGTCAACATTTTATATATGGTCTTCCTTCTTTCATCCATAGGTAGAAAATTAGTTCTTTTTATTTCTTCCTCTTCAACCTGGGGCTTTTTTCTTTTAAGAGGGACTAAGGTGAGCCCTAACGAGAATAACAGAATTGATATTGATGACCGAGAAGATTTTCAAAATTTGAAAGACATGAAAGTCCCTCTACAATGGAAGCTGCTGATGGAGCAGAGCCTGTACGATGCCGAACTTAGCTCGACACATTCCATAGGTATAGCATAGTACTTTGATCTTTCATTTTTTTTATTTAACCTCAAAAATTTATGGCTAAGTCATTATCACTTTCTATCTACAAGTATGCGGCCATCGGCGAATGAGATTCGATAGAGGCCAGCTATCGGTGCGAGTCCATCTCGGGGTCCGAAAAAGATCAGACCTGACGCTCCTTCGGTGGTGTTTCTAAGGCCCGCACTGATCCCATTATTGCATTATCAGCTCTGAGGGTCCCATCATTAGCTGAAGCTCCTCTGTCGATTGAGCATTCTAGCGGTCATCATAATGACAATGTCAAGATCGTTGATCCACCACCAACCAGCACGGCATCGATGATATCTCAGGCACCATCATCATCCTGACGATCCTCTACACCTGAATGGATGGCGGCACCAGTTGGTCAGCTGTCTGCTCAGGTGCATGGGAAGATGCCGCAGGTTTCAGTTGGCAATGAGGCTCCGAAAGATTTGATGGAGCACCATGATACTCAAGTACCTACAGGCGAGTTGGCTCTGGGGAACCCAAAATTGGCCAAAAAATTTTTGAAGGCCGCACTTCTCCCGACGGACCAAGAGAATAGAAAGGATCGGACCATGTCTGACATCTTTCATCATTTACCCCATCACCCTTAGCATGAGTCAGTATTCCACTATGTGCTTGCTTTTGTCTTACCTTGTAATTCTAACTTCAACTTTTTTTTCAGTTGGTGCATGATGTGTCGGCATTAGAAATAGGATTTCAGGGAGTAATGGAACTCGATCGGACATGAACCAATCGGGTTGCAACTGCAAATACTGATAAGGAAGTTGTCGACAAGCTTCTTCAAGTAGCGATAGATCAGGAGAAGAAATACGAGAAAGAAATCTCCTGCTTAAAGGCCGAGTTAGCATTGGCTCAACAGACCGTCACCTCCTAAGAGACCCGGATTCAACAAAAGAAGAATACGATCAGGCAACTATGGGGGAACATGATGACTGCTTTCATGAACTAGAAATTGAGTGAAAAGGGATCAGACGATCGAAGCAAGATTGGCACTGATCGATTTCGAGTCAGCGACTGCGAAGAAAGCGACGAAGACTACTCAAGAGGCTCTTAGTCGAGCCATTGAGGACTACAAAAAATTTGAGAGCTTCAAACAAGAAGTCCTCGAATGCATTGACGAAGCCTACTGGATAGGGTTCGGAGATGGTAGAGATGCTATTGTAGAGCTTTATCCGGATCTAGATCTGAGTAGCATCACCGTCCCGACTCCAGGAGAAGAGGCGACAGGAGCAGCACCGATTGTCGAAGAAACTGCTCCAATTACTGAAGAAACCGCACCGACATCTGTCAAAGTAGAATCGATCATTGTCGAAGTCCAAGAGGTCGAAGCAGTAGCGATGATCGAAGTTGCTAGTAAAGTTGCATGGTAGTCAATGTAGCTTCTTTTTGTCACCGGACCTTAGACTGATTTTTGTTGCCTTCAATTGACGACAAATGAAATTTCTTAAAGTGTCAAATCTCTTTGAATGTGATCATCATCTTTTTTTTATGATGACCGACTAGTTCACTGTACATGACTGTTGCGAATAGCAATCAGTGATCCATCAACTGGTGTTATAAAGTTTGCCTTGTTGGGCATTAACCAACTAAACCTTGGGCAGAATTTTATAACCAGACGTGAACCGATTAACTTATGAATGTTTAATATATGAAAATCAAACGAATATCCTTCGATCAATTGGAGTCAGGTCAGATTATAAATTAATCGATGGGTCATCAATCAAATATCATATTTCTATAACCGGATATCAACCAATTAACTTTATGAATATTTGATACATGAAAATCAATCGAATATTCTTTGACCTATCGGAGTCATGTCGGTATGTAAATTAACCAATAGGTCATCAGTCAAATATCATATTTATAGATAGCCGAATATTCAGCTAAAATCTGTTGAAAATCGATCATGTCATTTCAAATATATCATGTCATAAGGACTACTAATAATACATTCATAGATTGTCGGCATTTTACGTCCGGGAGACAGTCATTCCATCAAGAGTCTCAAGTCGATATAGGTCTTCCCAATTAGAAGATAATTTTTCTTATTCTAAAGGTTTTGAAATTTTATTTTCTTAGAACCAAGTCTTCAGAACGAAAGTCCTTCAGTTTAACCCTTGCGTTGTAATACTGGACCACTCTTTGTTGGTATGCTGCCATCCTTATTTGAGCTTATAGCCGAATCTCTGGGAGTAAGTCTAAGTCGGCTCTTCGATGATCAGAATTACTTGGCTCTGCATACTATTCGACCTTCATTGATAGTAGTCCGATCTGCAGTGGGATCACTACTTCCGTTCCGTACACTGGATTTAACGGTGACTCTTCGATTAGAATGTGAGGAGTTATTCGATAAGCTCATAAGACTGGGTATAATTTTTCTACTTATAAATCTTTGGCTTTATTCAATCTGCTTTTGAGATCATGTAGAATTATTTGGTTTATCACTTCTGCTTTCTCGTTTGACTACAGATGACCGACGGAGGTGAGCTTGTGGTAATGTAAATTTGCATAAAACTCTTTGAACCTTTGATTGTCTAATTGTCGATCATTATCGATAATAATGGTGTGTGGCAATCCAAATCGGTATATAATAGACTTTTGAATGCAGTCCTCCATCTTGCCTTCAGTAATTTGTGTTAAGAATTTAGCTTCTATCCATTTGGTGAAGTAATCTATGGCAATGACTCGGAACTTTCTCTAATCAGTCGCCAGAGGAAAAAGACCAAGTATATCAATTCTTCATTATACGAAGGGCCATGGTGCAATGATTGGTATCAACTGGCTAGCCACTTGATGCTAAATATTGGCATACTTTTAACATGCTTTGCACTTTCGAACAAACTCGATAGCATCTTTCCTCATGATGGGCCAATAATCCTACCATAAGACTTTATAAGCTAGTGATTTATCCCCTAGATGATTTTCGTAAATTCTTTCGTGGACTTCTCGGAGAGTATAATCAGCTTCGGTAGATCTTAAGCAGTTGAGCAACGGAAGAGAAATGACCTTTTGTATAATTGCCCATTCATCAGTACATACTACGAACCCATCCACCTTAATCATTTGGCTTCGAATAAGTCTCATGGTAGATTTTCCTTGGTCAAATACCGAATAATTGGGTCTATCCAGTTTGGTTCTTTGTTTATTTATTGCACTTCTTCAACTTTGTCAATGCTTGGTTGTTCGAGGTATTCAACAAACATTCGGCTGAGCAAACTGGAAGAAGTAGTCGCTAGTCAGGAAAGCGTGTCAGTGCATGCATTTTTTGTTCTGAGGATGTGAGAGATCTCGAAATATTTAAAAATTTAGATGAGATCTCTCAATTTTTGAAGGTACTTCATCATGATAGGATCCCAAGCCTCAAATTCACCTTTAACCTATCCAGTGATCGATTGTGAATCAGTGAAAACCTTTAATTTATCTACACCAAACTCTTTTGCAATCTTCAAACTGGCTATCAAGGCTTCATATTCAGTTTAGTTATTTGAAGCTTTGAAGTTGAACTAAAGAGTATATTCAGTCACTATCCCTTAGAAATTGGTGAGTATGAGGCCAGCTCCACTTTCTTGAGCGTTGGATGCTCCATCAATATGCAACACCCAAATAAATTCTAATTCAGCCTTCACACTCTCAATTTGCTCAGATTCGTTATCAGGTTTGTCATTGGGAGCGGTACACTCGATGATGAAGTCGGTCAAGATTTGAGCTTTCATTGATAGTCGTGATCGATACTGTATATCAAATTTACTGAGTTTAATTGTCCACTTCACTATTCGACTGAAGATATCTGATCACTGCAAGATTATCTTCAAGAGCTGGTCTGTTAAAATGACTACTGAGTGTACTTGAAAGTATGGTCGAAGTCATTGGGTCGATATAATAAGAGCGTAGACCATCTTTTCTTTCTTCGAATATCTGGTCTTAGCATCGTGAGGTACTTTGCTTGTGTAGTAAATAGGCTTTTAAATTTGATTTTCATCTTTCCTGATGAGGATCGAACTAACCACTTCTGAAGATATGGTCAAGTAGAGGTACAGCATTTCTCCCTCCTTTGATTTTGTAAGTAGCGGAGGAGAAGTCAAGTATCTTTTCAAATCTTCGAAGGCCTACCGACATTCATCCGACCATAAAAAGTTCTTATTGTCATAAGATCTTAAAGAAGAATAGACACCTTTCTACCGACTTCAAAATGAATCAGTTAAGTACGGCGATTCTTCCATTCAACTGTTGTATCTCCTTTTTAGAGTTGGAATGTTTCATATTGAGGATGGCCTTTACTTCTTTGGGTTAGCTTTAATTCCTTACTGCATCACAAGAAATTCAGAGAATTTTTTGGCTATTATGTCGAATGCATACTTAGTCGAATTCAGCTTCATCTGGTGTCATCCAAGTGTGTCGAAAGCTTTCTTCAAGTTTTGAATGTGATCATGTGTTTCGATACTCTTCACAAGTATATCGTCAACATAGACTTTCATGTTCTGTCTGATTTGTTCCTTAAAGATTTTATTGACCAGCTATTGATAAGTCGTTCCGATATTTTTAAACCGAATGGTATCACTTTGTAACAGTAGATACCTTTATCAATTATGAAGGATGTGTTCTCTTCATCTTCGGATGCTATTTGGATCTGATTGTATCTCGAGAAAGCATCCATAAAGCTCAAGAGTTTATGTCCTGATGTAGCATCAACTAGTTGATCAATCTTCGACAGAGAAAAACTATCCTTTGGACAGGCTTTATTTAAATCAATATAGTCGATGCAGATTTACTATTTTTCATTAGCTTTTTTCACCATCACGATATTGGCTAGCCTATCCAGATAGTTGGCTTTCCTCATGAAGTCTGCTGTAAGAAGCTTATCAACTTCTTCGTCGATTGCCTTTTACCTTTCGAGGGCAAAACTTTTTTCTTTTGCCTCATCGGTTTAAATTTTGGATCAATATTTAATCGATGAGTTATCATATCTGAAAAAATCCTAGGCATGTTGGTCGCTGACCAGACAAAGACATCAGCATTCCTTCTCGATAGATCTAGTAGTTGCTTTCGCACTGACTCAGGCAGCAGTAATCTAATTTGAACAATTTTCATTGGATCATTTTTCTTAATGGGATCGAAACTAGTCATTCAACTAGCTCACACCTTTCTTCATTATCCCTCTAGTCTAGTTTATCAACCAATAAAAGATCTTTAGAGTTACTGCTGTCGATAAAGACCATGAAGCAGTATCGGGCTAGTTGTTCATCCCCTCGCATCTCTCCGATCCTATTCTTTGTTGAAAATCAGACAAGAAGATGGTATATAGAAACAACCGCTCTCAACGCATTAAGTCCTGGTCATCTGAGTAGAGCGTTATAAGCAGAAGATACTCAGATAATAGTAAATATCAAAAAGATGGTGCTTTATCGTGGTTCGGCTCTAGCAGTTACAGGGAGAGTAATTTCTCCCTCTATATTAACTGCATCTCTTGCAAAGCCGACTAAGGGGGTAGAAACTTTTTTGAGTCGATCAGTAGATAAACGCATTTAAGAAAAGGTGGAGTAAAATAAATATATGTAGAACTTCTATTATCTATAAGTACTCTTTTTACATTATAATTTGCTATTATCATAGATACGACGACAGTATCATCATGAAAAGTTTGCATTTCTCGAGCATCATCATCTGAAAAGAAAATTACATTATCTTGTCATTGCTTTTTGGATGATTGCTCTTCGAAACTTGCCTCCTAGTCTGTTGGTCATCTTGAGATCATGTTGATGACTCCCACCGTTGGTTGATTATTTTAACTTTCTTAGATTGAAGCTGAGGTTGTTGGTCGGTAGGAGGCTGAGTCAGATAGTCGCATCGATATTTCTCGAGATAGCACCATCAGATTAGGACTTTTATTTCATCTTTAAGTTGAATACATTGTTCAGTATCATGACCGTGATCATGATAGAATCGATAATATTTCTTCTTGTTACGACTCGTCGGTGGCACTCTCATCGTTGGTGGATGATGAAGGTACTCTTCTCCTTCAATCTTCATTAGAATCTGTGCACGAAAAATAGAAAGAGGAGTGTAGGAGTCATACCGGTAATCGAAGTTATTCGATTTTAAACTCCATCGATGGGGTGAAGTTCTTTGTTAGCTGATACACAGCTTGGTCCAACTGGATTTCATTCTTTTTTATTTTTCTTCTGACTTTTTCTTCTGATTGACGTCGGTCAGTAGTGCTTTCATCTACGTAGATATATTTGTACGCGCGATCGAGAAATTCTGCATACATCCGAGGGAGCGTCTTATCCAAGGAGTAAGAGAATCTGAAACTTCTAAGCCTCCTTTCATAGTTGAGATGGCTATATGCTCATTGAGGTCTCAGACTTCAAGCATGGCACTGTTGAAATATGCCACGAAGCTTCTTAAAGTCTCTTTTTCATTCTGTTTGATAGAGAAGAGATTGTCGGACGTTTGCAGCATTCTTCTACTGGTATTGAAATGAGCCACAAATGACTGCTTCAGCTGCTCAAATGAATGAATGCTCCCCGACTAGAGCCCGAAATACCAAGTTTGAGCTTGAAATATCAAGCTCGAGCAGCTTTTCGGATGGTGGTTGGAAAATCTAAACATAAGAGGATGTCGGTTGCCCCCTAAATCATCATGAGAATTTTGTAGCTCTCCAAGTGACCTATAGGGTCGGTGGAGCCATCATAAGGCTCCATTTGCGGCATCTTGAATCGAGTCGGGATTGACTTGTCTAAAATATATTGGGAGAAGGGCATAATAGTGTGGATACCGAAGTCGTTGGAGGAACCTTGGTTATCCACCTAGAGCTGGGCAGGTCAGTGGTCAATCTCTTCAACTTGTGCTCATAGTCATTGAACTGCCTTTGCTGTGAGACTTCAGGAGTAGAATCCTCCTCCAAAAATCTTGAAGGTGAGTGGGGCCTCTTCCCCCTCTTTGTACTACGATGGAAAGAAGGAGTAGAGGACCGCTGCTGTTGGTGGGTGGCACGATGAGAGTGTCAAGATGGTTGTGGCTCGACTCGATGGAAATATCGAGGGGATCATCGTTTAGAGATGGAGAAGGAGACCACCATGGGGTGCGGTGACTCTGCCTGAAGGGCACTATACACGGTGCTAGCTCCTCCATCGGAGGTTGTTGTTGATACTGCTATTGTTGTATTTGCTGAAGGCTGTGAACCACCTCTGTCAGTGTCTTCACCTGCTACACTAAGACAGCGAATTGTTGAACGTCCACAATGATGACTGGATGTGAGGAACTGGGCTCTATCGGCGGTGGTGGGAGATCTTTCCGATGGAAAGATTATCTGGCGAAACCGATGGAGAGATTCTATGCTCTCATTTTTGGCATATTTGTAGGATTGGGCTCTTTTCCTTCCTGATGCGCCAATCTGTTGCGATCAATCCCCATAAGTGCCTGACTCCGATGGAGAGTAACCTGCAAAATAAATCCACTGACCGGAATATGTCCGACAGAGATCCTCCGATGCTTAAGTCAACGGAGGATGGTGAATAGATGATTGAGAATAGAATTTGATAGAGTTTCAGTCCAGAGATTACCCTTACCATTGCTGTTCTCTTACCTCTGCTTTATAGGCAATTCATGTCTAGTGATTGAGCACATGGGATTTCGCTTATTATGGCACTAAAAGACAGTTAATCCCTATTATCGGACCATAATCATAGAGTTAGTGGGTAGTTATGCCCACTAACGATCGTGGTATATAGTTGTTGGTCGGTGATTTTGATATACCGACTGGCCATCGACTTCTTATGTTTCATACCGAAGGGTCATCGGTAGTATAGTATATCGGGTTGTTTGGACTGGTCGCCGTCTAGGAAGGTGATTGAGAGTTATCGATTGGCAGTCGGCCATTCTTCGTGTTCTGTGATGCCGATAGGATGTTGGGATGATGAACCCTATAGATGCTATAGTCGAATCGACAACTCCTATGGCGGTCTTGTCTTGACGACTAGTTGGATCTTTCGGTCTAACATTCATTGCCGACATAGAATCGGGGTATCGATCTCAAATCAGAGGGAATAGATCCGATTATCCCAACAATAGTATTTATACAATTTATTTATATTATGCAAAGAGATTAGATCGAGATATAGCAAGACAAACAATGAGAAAAGTAGAGATTTATATGATTCTGCCTACAATTTATACTCATGGATGAAAATGACCAAAGAAAGCTTCTCCCGTAACGAAGAAAAATGCAGAGAAAAGAAAACCCAATATAAAACCCTAAATATGCCAAGCTATCAAAAATTTTAAATAAAAAAATAAATAATTTCTAAAATTTTAGGATGGCACTCAGCTCGAGTATAAGTGCATCTCAAAAATCTGAATCAACTCTTATAGTGGGCCTCATGATCTCCCACAAGAATGCTTTATTTTGGCAATCTATTTAGTGAGGTTCAAGGCCGCATCTTTTAGTGCAAAAGAAGGATTAATCTTCCTTCGCACGGTTTCACCGTTCAATTATCCATTATTGTTTTGCGATTTGTATAAACAATTAGAAATATTTTGAGAGCTGCTCGGAATGATCCAATGAAGATTCGCGTGAAGGAAGAAAATCCTTTTTTCGTGCCAAAGATGCAATCCTCTCCCATTTGGCATGTAGTGCAATCAGGCAGGGAAACATCTCCTTTTGGATAAACATCACGGCAGAGAGCCCAACCAAGCGAGAACGGAATATTTTTGGGTAAGCGACAAGGGGTGTTCGCGGAAGACTTGTGTTGTCTGCTCACAAACCGGTACCAATTTTCTTCTTGACCGCCTTTCGAGGTCTAGTGCTTCACGCAACGAACGTTAATTCAAAATAATCGTCTACGTGCTAGTACCTGAATGGCTTGGTACGTACTAGTATCACGTGCCGACATGTCCCAGATTCAGGCATGCCAATAAAACTTTCGGCGTAGCATCTACACGTGTCATGTGCTGCAAATAATCCACTACGGAATAGATTTAGCTGGTCTCTCTCTCTCTCTCTCTCTCTCTCTATATATATATACAGTTACATATGTACATGTATACGTATGGGTTGCCGATGGTTGGACTGCGATCAACTCGGGGATAGGGACTAATGCTAGTATTCAAGATAATTAAGGATTTTGATCGGTACATGCAAACAAGCTCGTTTGCTAGATAGTGTTTGGCGGAGGGCCTTCTGACCATCAAGCCGGTTAGGAACGGGAACTAGGAACAGAAAAAGAAAGAGAAATAAGATGGTGAATTTTGTAGGGAATTTTTAAAGATTTAATTAAGAGATCCCCTTTCTCCCTCTTTATAAGGGACCCCTGTTCATTCTTTAGGAGGAATGGCAACTAGCCATTCCATAACTGTACACGTAGGGTCAACATATAATATTTATTTAGTTACTCTAACGTTGGCACAATGATCGTGATGTCCTTCTGCCCTTGTTGTGAGATTCGGGGATTTCCCTGTGGGGTATCTATCGGTGATCTCAAGATCGCAAAGTCCTTATACTAGATGGAAGACATTATGTTGCCCAGATAGACAATCCAAGAGAGGGGTGAATTAAATTTTCAAAAATTTAAACTTGTTGTGCTCAATATTAATTTAAGCAAAGCAAGGTGAGTCAAGGCTACACAATAAACAATAATGTAATGATGCAAGTAAAAAAGCAATGAATGCAGATAATGAAGCACACACTAACATCAAATTTTATAGTAATTCGACACCAAACTCAGCACCTACAATTCACTCTCCAGGTTATACTTGGGAATTTAACTATAATCATTCCTAGATAACAGCTTGATTGTTTTTCTGAGCTCACAATCAAAATTTAGTTGATTTCTCAGTAAAAATCAATCAAAACTATACCTTCAAGTCAATCCTAGACTTACACAATAATTCCACTCCAATTTAAGGTTTAGATAGATTTTTCCTAAATTTCAACTCTAATTAAAATTTATTTACAAAGTAAATCAAAATATAATTAATAACACAACAAAAAATTTCTAAAAAATAATTAAAAGTCAATGAAGCTCTTGAAGATTGTGTCGAGGAAGCTTGACAATTAATGCACTAAAGAACTGCCAGAATACTTCAAGAATTTGATGCTTGGAACCTCAAAAATCTTTCTTGAATGTTCACTTAATGCATTTAGATTTTTTCTTTGTTTTTGTCTCTCTCTTGGCTCTTCTATTTATCCGGTAACCTTTAAAACCTTTTGAGATGTCCAAATGACCACTTCTAGCCGTTGGGGACCAAAACTTAACCATTGGAGTAATTCTATGTATTTCTAAAATTCTGTAGAACTAGTTGTTAGAGCTGTTAACCAAAGTTCAGTTGATTCAAGACTAAGTAGGGGTCAACTCAAGATAACTATAAGTCAAATCAATAGAAGTAGAGGTCGACTCAAAGTCTGGCCAGTAAATATGGTCCTCTATCTTTTTTGAGAGAGTCAACTCACGACCAAATAGAAGTCAACTCAAGGTCGATGCTAAAAAATTTAACTCTCTGTTTGTCTCAAAGAGTCGACTCGACAAAAGTAGGGATCAACTCCTAGATTATACACATGCCAGAGTCGACTTTTTAAGCTTGGAGTCAACTCTTGACCTCTAATTCACTTGATTTCTCATGATGTAGGTTTTCTATTCTATTTCTTTGGTCTCATAACTTGGCATTCATGAAATACTTTCTAATCGTGATTTTATCTTTCTAAAATATTCTTCACATGAACTTCAACAACTCATTGGTATCAAATAAATACTTAAATATTTTATATTCATCAAAATCAATCCTATGATCAACACATTTTAATTGTACGGGCCACGTCAGCCTTTGTGATAGCTGGTTCGACCATTGTCCAAGGTCAATCCCATATCATTGTCTGATAGCGGGTGGTGGTTGCACCTAATCCAGACTTTGCAGGGATGCATTAGAGTGGCCAAAAGTGTTAGATGCCTCCCGACATGAAACTTCTGATGCTCTTATTCGAGCCTTCATCGTTGCTGACTCTTCCTTCTAAGCTTATGGGTGGGGCTCTTCCTCTAGCGCCAATATAATGCCCTTGATTCCTAGTTGGATAGTGATCGACTTAGGGATAGGGACAAACACCGGTCTTCAAGATGAGGACCTCGATTGATACCTGCAAACAAGTCCATTTGTCAAAGAGTGTATAGCGAGGGTCCTCTGATGGTCAAGTCAACTGGAAATTAGAAACAAGGAAGGAAGAGGAATAAGATGGTGACCTCTATTGTATATTTTAAAGACTTACCTGAGAGATTCCCTTTCTTTCTTTTCATAAGCGGAGGCCGATGGCTATTCTTTAAGTGGAATGGTAGTTGGCACCATTCTATAACTATGCATGTGGGGTCAATGCATAGTACTTGTTTAGTTACTTCAGCGATGGCATGATGATCCTAATGATCTTTTGCCATTTTTGTGAGATTTTGGAAATTTTCCTTGCGGAGTGTCCACCGACGATCTCAGGATGGCATAGTTCTGGTAATAGATGAAAGATATTCTAACTGTATGGGCTTTGTCAGCCCTAGCGTCAACTGATTCGACCATTGTCCGAGGTCAATCTCATATCAATATGTATGTATGTATGTACATATATATGTGTGTGGGTGTGTGTGTGTGTATCTGTGTGTGTGCATGTATGTGTGTGTGTGTATGTGTGTGTGTGTGTATATATGCATGTATGTACATACGTATGTATGTATGTATAGTCAATTTTATCAATTTATTATTAGCTAACCCCTGGATGTTGTGTGGAAACCATATCCATGGAATTTGTACACTTTTTAAGTTTTGCTAGCATTGTTCCCACTAGTTTCTTTCTATATCACACTACAAGATGAAAGACAATTAGCAATGCAAAAAAAGCATAGCTGAATTTTAAAAGCATCAGTAAAACAACTACCGGCTCAATTTGCATTGATAAATAAGCGTCGGCAAAAGGAGGATCGTTAATTATCTTTACTAATGCTTACATAAATTCGTCAGCAAATTCAACCTTTTGCGATGCAAAGTATGCATCGATAAAAATTATTATTTACCAATGCTTCCGATAATCATCAGAAAATGTCAAGTTTACGATGCAAATTAAGCATCGATAAAACCTTTGTGATGCAAATTATGCGACAGTAAATACTTAGTTACCTACGCTTAGTATAATCATCGAAAAATGTCAACTATCTTGTGATGCAAATTATGCATTGGTAAAACTCCTATTTAGCTATGCTTTTCAAAAGCAAGGGTAATAATCTTTGCTAATGCAAATTTTGCATTGCAACAGGGCATGCCAGTCTTTAGGGCACCCTGTAGCAATGCAAAATTTGCATCGATAAAGGTTGTGATTACCTACATATTTTATTTTACCAATGCTTATTTTGCATCATCAATAATTATTTTAAAATAATTTAATTACTTTATAAATTATCAATTTTTTATAATTTTCTTACAACCTATAGACAAATACACATGTATATACATTGTACACTCACACGACTATCTTTTCCATTTACACAATTTGATGGTTGTAAATCCATAATCAAATTCATCTCACTTTAACAATGATACAATCCATATATATATATATATAATATTGAGTTAACTTTTACAACCACACATATAGCAAAACAAGTGTATGTATATACACATAACTATACAATGTGTGTTTGTGTGTGTGTATATATATGTATGTATGTGTGTGTGTGTGCGTGTGCGCGTACGCAAACCACATAAAATGTCACATAAATATATATTCATACAAAATTAAACTCCAAGCAAATTTGGAGTTTACTATCATGCCAAGCCGTATCATAGATCTGGAATAGATTAAAAAATATCAAAGATTAAGTTAGCAAACTAATTATTTATTAGATGATAAAATACATAGGTTAAAAGTAATATAAATAATACTAGTTACAGAAGGACACCCATCATCATCATCACCAGAGTTGTCGTCATAGGCATCAACAAAATATCAGGGGTTGGTAGGGGAGGCATACGACGGTATAGCTCATCGAGCTTTGTCCCAAACGCTTCAAGTTGGGACGTAAGGTGAGCATTGGCGCGTAGTGCTATTATGTCCTCCTGAGATCTACGGCACTCCTCCTCAACTCGATGCATCTCCTCGTCATGTCTCCTCTGCACCTCAAGCAAACGAGCATCACAAAAACATGTAATGCTCTAAAGGAGTTGAGGGCCGCAACCGCATATCCTAGTCTTTAATATAATTAGGTCTCCTACCAAGCACCTCATCATAGATGTCATTATCTGTGGGTGGGGTGGAGCCTTCAGCGGTGGGCTGGGATCGTATATGCATCATCTGCTCCTAATTAAAGAAAAAATAATAAATAAATAAATGCAATCAAAACTCTGAACTTCATAATGAAATTGAAACATAGAACTTAGTCAATTAATACTTACATACCTCTCCCTGATCCCAAAAAGCCACTCCGCTATCATTCGACAATGGGTCTTATGGTAGACTTCTATCCACCCCAGCAGCTGTCCTATCTCGACATCTTTTGAAAATTTATGAATGTAAGTACACAGACACACACACATATTCTAAAAAATCATTAGAGATATATATAAGTACTTCTACCAGCTCATACTGGTGCTGCATAATTCACTTTGATCCGCCACAATGCATGACTGTCAGCCTCGATCGGTTCTCTGTATTCTTCGCACACAAGGCCTAACAAGCAAATGCATTCAAAATGAGTTAACTATTATAATACTACATTAATTCAATAATTCATATTTTCATTATATATAACAGTTATACCTTGTATGCGGAGTCCCCATACTTGTTGCATAAGAGATCTCAATCGAGACGTCAAACATTCTTGTGGGAGGTCTCACGTGCCACCGTTGCCCCATGTGCATTAGAGACCTCCTTCTAATGGCTATGGAGCTCATATATGAACCCCTTAAGCAACCTTTTCATATGCTTGAGGATAGCCTCCTGAACGTGCAGGACATCGATCTCCTCGATATCAAAATCATGTTGCACAAATAATGTACAACATATAAAATTTTAAAATAAAATTAAGTATCCAATTAAATATAAAATAAATTTGATGAGGATTTGTATTTAAAAAATACAACATAATTCATATTTAGTTACCTGTAAATAGTTGAGAAAGATCTGCTTTTACAGCTTCGTAACTTTCTACCAGTTAGGGATAGCAAAATTGATCCGACCCATTGGTATGCACCATACCCAAACCCAGTCAAATCTAAAAAATAGGGTTTGACCAGATTTAAGAAAAATCTAAAAACTGTAACACGGGTATGAATAGGGTGTGGGTAGTATTTTTTTCTATCCAAATCCAAAATCGAATCTGACCCAAACCTACGAATATGGATAATATCTGAACCCATACCGAATATATATATATATATATAGATGATCTCTCTATATATATATATCTATATATATAGATGATCTCTCTCTCTCTATATATATATATATGATCTATCTCTATATATAAATATTTAATTTATAGTTAATGTGATAATTATACTAGTTTCATCAATTATTAAATTGTATTTGTATATTTTTTCTTCATTCTCATTATCTTTTAGTATCTCAAGCTTCTTTTTCACTTAACATTTTTTATTATAGAATAGGATAATTAATATTATTATATCTTAAAAATATTGTAGTTTTGAATTCTTTGTATTTTTGAATAAGTCCTAATAGAGTTAGTCTTATTTTATTTAAAAATAATGTCCTTCCATCTTTGTAAAATGAGGAATATAACTTATTCAAATACCAATAATAATAGTAATAATTATTTTTTCTTTTTCTTCATTATGGTTTTGTCTTCAAATAGACAATTTCAATTCATCTCATGATAGTGATTTATTTTAATTAATCCCATAAAAATTAAGTTTAAATAAAAAAAAACACATCAAGTATATATCAACCAAGATAATAAAGCAATTGAATCTAATAAATAACTATTTCTACACTATATAATCATTAACATATATTTTATAATAAAGTAATTAGTAGCTTTGGTTCTAAAGTAAAAATTGAAAGTAAAATATTTTCATCATATATTGCAGCTAATTATATAATAAGTAACTAATATTAGACTTATAAGTGTATATGTGTATTCAATATTTTTATTACATAACTATACAATAAGTGTTACATAAACTATAATAATTTCAATATAGTGAATTTCAATATAATAAGTGAGTAACATAAGTGTATTCAATATTGTTATTATATAAGTGTTACATAAATTATAGTAATTTCAATATAGTGAATTTTAATATAATAAATGACTCATATAAGTATATAATAAATGTATTTGATATTGTTATTATATAAGTATATAATAAGTGTTACATAAACTATAGTAATTTAATTATAAGTATTACATAAACTATAGTATTTATTTTAATAATATAAGTGCATAATAAGTATAAAGTGTTACATTAAGTTATAGTAATTTCATAAAATAAGTTTAGTAAGCAAACCATTAACCAACTAATGTCTATTATCCAAATTCAATTAGAAATAAACTCAAAATTATATTATCTGTTAGTATTCTAATGTCTAAATTTAATTAGAATAAACTCAAAATTATTAATTATAATGTCTAAACTCTAAATTAATAAATTATAATATATATTTTTTGGCAAATAAATTATAATATATTAAATACCTAACCACTAGTAACCTAACCTAAATCCGTTATTCTATTCTTCTGCCTTCTGAATCTGGAGATTGGAATCTTGTTCACCGCCTCACCGTGCCCATCCAGCCGTGCTACCTCGTCGTCCAGTCATTTTTATACGTCACCCAGCCATGCCACCGTGCCTGCTTATTGCCTCGCATCTAGCCCCACCAACCTTGCTCTCCTTGCATCAAGCCTCGAAGTCTGCTCACCGCCTCACATCTTGCTCACAGTCACCACCCCGACTCGTCTCGTGTCCAGCCCCACTGCTCCTACTCGCCTTGCATCCAGCCTCATAGACCCTGCTCTCCACCACTCTACTGCCTTTGCTCGTCACCTCACGTGAAGCCCCGCAGCTGTGCCGCCCTACTCGTCGCTTCAAATCCAATCCCATCACCTTGCTCGGAAACATGAAAAATAGAAAAGATGAAAAAACTTGTTAGGATGAAGGAGATGCTATCAAGTTTTTATTTTATTCTATTCTTATTGTGATTGCGACACTTCATTTATGATAATTTGAAAGAGAAAAAAAATTATTAAAGTTACCAACCCTCTATTCCATTAACAGGTACTCCATAGACATTACCAACCCTATTATTCATTTGTTGTCCTAAATTAGTATTAAAAAATTATATTATGATCTTTTACTATCTGCATATCTTTGAAGCTGCAGAGGTGTATAAAATGCTATAAATTTATGGAATGGTTGCTTATTTGTGTTTTGTACATAATTTTCTCATGATAGTTTATTAATGACGTCGGAAGAAATATTTAGCTCTCATGATCCCAAAAATGGAGGTTCTTCTTAAGGATTAGAGGAAGGATCTAATCCTTCAATACTGCAAGAAACTTTCACATTTAGTATAACTCCTACATCTACACCAAAATACTGTAGGTGCTTTATCTGAACTGATTTCTGTGACAAATATACATAACTCAACTGTAAAGCATAGAAAGCAAAGAAGTGTGGTTTGAAATCACTTTACAAAGAAAAAATCAATGGAGTAGATAAAGCAGAATGCAATTATTATCACAAGTTGCTTAGGGGGTCTTCGAAGCATGGAATAAATCATTTACATCAACACATGAAATCTTGTCCGAAAAAGAGCACAAAGGACATAAGACAAATGCTGTTAAGTACGGATGTTAGAGGGGACATAGTTAATCATGCTTTGATCAAGCAAATGTGAGGAGAGACTTGGCTTCTATGATCATAGTGCACGAATATCCTCTTTCGATGGTCGATCATGATCTATCTAAAAAATTTCTCAATATACTTCAACTACTTTTCAAGTGTCTATTTTGCAACACTATAAAAAGTGATATTTTTAAGATCTATGACTTTGAAAGAATAAGGTGATGAAGATCTTAGAGAACAATGATAGTAGAGTTGCCATAACAACGGACATGTGGATAGCTTCAATCCAAAAGGAGAGATTTATGACCATCACAGCATATTTATTGATAACTCATGGGTTTTACAAAGCCAACTTTTGAAGTACCGAACTCTTTAATACTTTCTTAGTGCTGTTTATAATATTTTATACTTGTGTGATTATTTTTTTATTATGAATTATTAAATTTTAATAGGTTTATCTATGTGTCTTGTTCGCATACTAGTGATGTTCTTGTTAAAGTTTTGGTTGGTTGTTTATTAGATTAGAATGTGGATACAAAGTTGTCAACTATTACTTTGGATAACTGTTCAACGAATGATGCTTTGATTAGTATTGTGAAAGATAAATTGCAAGCTGATTACTTATTGCAATTTGGTTCTATGTTACACATGCGTTGTTATGCCCATATTTTGAATTTGATTGTCAAAGATGATTTGGATGTGATAAAAAATAATCTTGAGAATATAAGGGATAGTATAGCATATTGGTCTACAACTCCTAAAAAAATTGAAAAGTTTGAAGAAACTGTTAGACAATTATGGATTTTTTTAATAAAAATTATATTTGGATTGTCCAACAAGATGAAACTCCACTTATTTGATGCTTCAAACTGTTATTCAATATAAGGGTGCTTTTGCTCGATTGAGACAATGTGAATCTCAATATAAGTATTCACCTAGTGAGAGTGATTGGGAGTTTGCTCGAAAAGTTTGTAAAAAATTAGAGCTTTTTTACATTGTTAATAAGTTATTTCTAGGACAAACTGCCCCACTACCAACTTGTATTTAGAAAAATTATCAAATTAAGTTGACTTTAGGAGAATGGTTGTTTGAGGATGAAGTAATTAATAAAATGGCAATGAAGATGTTGGACAAATATGATAAATATTGGGGTGTTGTGCATGAGATAATGGATTTTACTTAAATTTTAGACCCAAGATATAAGATGAGTTTGGTTGAGTTTTACTCTGAACAAGTCTTTGGAAAGGAAGAAGCTTCCCAAGCATGTTGATAAAATTCGGGCATTGTTAAATGATTTGCTAAAGAGCTACAACTCAGGTAACATTTCAAATGTGGAAAGTGTTAAAGATAGTGAGGGATAATCAACTATCAAGTCAAAGCTTGATTATGATGATAGTGCTTTATTTTTTTATTCAAAGTAAAAGAAAGCTAAAGTAACAGTTATGACTGAGTTGGACCATTATTTAGAGGATGACATATTGCCTTGATCTGATGATTTTGATATTTTGATGTGGTGGAAGCAAAATGGACAAAATATCCTATATTGCAAATCATTGCTAGAGATGTGTTTGCTATTCATGTGTCTACGATTGCTTCTAAATTTGCTTTTAGTACAAGAGGTAGACTTGTGAGTCCTCATCGTAGCCAACTCTATGCAAAAACAATTGAGGTATTGATGTATGCTCAAAATTGATTATTGGCTTCTAAAAGAAAAGATAAATTAAATTTAACATTATCAATTAGTTTGTGTACTTTTTACTATATTAATGTGCTTATCTTATTTGAATCATTAATAGATGGATCATTAGCTACAAATGGTTATGATGATAATAATGATGATGATGGTCATTTGGATTGTTTAGATCATAATATTTCACTTTATGATTATTTTTCTAACTTTGTTATATATATTTACTTAATTACATGTTTATTTTTTTATTATTTATTGCAGAGCCTGCTATTTGTCTTGAATGACTTGTGGAGTTGCAGTTGTCACTTCATGAATTATTTGAAAGTTTGATATTCAAGTTTACTATTTTTTTAGCACTATACTAAACTTTCATGAATAAATAATGGACTTAATGATTATGTTCTATGTTGAATTATAATTTATTTTATATTTGATTTTATAAATCTAAACTTATAAATTGTGTTCTATATTGAATTGGTAATTCTATTTTGGTTGATAATATGTATAAATTATTTGGTTATTATTTTTTAAGTATGGGATGGGTATGGGCCAGGTATGGGTTAGACATAGGGAAGTGGGTTACCCATGGGTATCTTCGAACCTATTAGGTATGGAGATGGGTATCTCTTTTCTTACTCGATCAGTTTTCAGATAGAATTTGGGTATAGGACATTAAGTTTGGATTTGAGGATGGATAGTACAATATCCTATCCAAATCCTATCTGCTACCAGTCAAACATCACCAAGAGAGCATACGCCCGATCGATGATGCTAACCTTACACACGTACAGATCCCTAACATGGCACTGAAGTGGTATAATGTAGTCCAATAGGATGACAACCTTTATCCTCTCTTTAGGACGTACCCTCTTCCATGCCTCCAACTTTTCATTTCTGACAGCTCCACGAGCCCGCCTAATCACAGTGTCAACTGCAGTAAAATAAAACTTAAATCAATTATTTATATATGATAAAAAATTAAGTAAATTAAATATATAAAATAATAATACATAAAATCAATCTATCATAGTAGGAGATGATGTGCTCGTCCTAGAAGGCTACTGTTGAGATGAAGAGGCACCGATATCTCGATATGGGTCCCCCCTATGAGATCGTCCATCTGATGGCATGCCTGTATCAAATAATATATTAGAGACAATATAATATAGATAAAATTACATCGATACTAAATGATATATGAAATGTAAGATATATGAGTTTTTTGAAAAATTATATATTATTTTTAATATATGTATCTTCATCATGAGGATTATCAACATCTTCATCATCATAATCTACTAATGTATAATCTTCCTCGTCAGTATTTATGAAGTCATCATTATTGTCATCATCATCCTTCGACATGTTCAGATTTAATTCACTAACATTAATATTATTGGATTGCACATCATCCCTAATTAGAGGAAATATGCTTCCAATGTCTACACTATTATGTCTCAAGTTATCTACATTTTTTTCTCCTAAAAAAAATCCTCAACTATTTCTATCTCAAAACAAATATGTATGTCATAAACACCCCTTGGTGCAATCCTTTATACAACATGCCATTCACCCTTATATCTCATATCTTTTAGATATATTACCTGCTTTATCTGACTAGCGAGTATAAAAGGATTAGATTGGTACCATATTCTCGTAAAGTTGATGCTTGTAATGTATGCATCTTTATGAATACTGGTCTTATTATTGCTGATATCCCACCATTGACATTTAAATAGGTAACAAATCGTTTTGATCTATATCTTAACTATATAATGTCCATTAGGATACCATAATATTCAATCTCATTATCTCTATCGGTTCCTAATGTCAGAATTCCATTATTTTGGATCCACCTCTGCATATCAAGATCTCTTGTATGAAATCTCATGCCACCAATAATACATGAGATATAACACAAAACCCTAGGATCGAAGTGGCATGCCAAATTATATAGTTCCTCTATTACACCATCTTTTTATTATGATATATTAACATCATCTACAAGAACATACGTATAATTTATGATAAATTATTTGTATATGTTACATGTAGTTAGAAGTTGAATAAAACTGCTATAGTGCTTACACATTATCTGAATCAAGTTGTGAACTCCCTTCGATGTCATCTCTCGATATCTCTATTATATTATCGCAATAATACGTCTCTATGCTCTCTACTATAAATACATGCTTGTTAGTTACTTTACCTCATGAAAAGTATATGACGTTGATTATGTAAAAGTAACTTACTCCATGAAATGATAGATTTTTTTGTAATTATTTAGTAAATAGAAATGTACCTGATCGTGTTCTTCTATATCCATATGTTTGTACTTTTTTCACTAATGGGACAAATATTAGTTTTGAAATAGATAATGTAGGTTCAATGTCGGCTCACTCTCTATCTGCATTGCACTCTTCATGATTAAATTATATTTTATATCATCGAGGTACATCGAGCAGAATGTAAGATACTCTGTAAAAATATATGCTTTTGCAATTGATCCTTTTGGGCGTGCCTTATTTCACACATATTGTTTCAACTTATACAAGAATCTATATATACAAAATGATAAAATAAAATAATTATATATAATTAGAATTATAATGGTTGTAAATTAAGTAAAAAATTAATTTTTATAATATTATTACCATCCAATAGGATACATCTATCGGTACTGAACTGGTCTGACAAACAAAGCCTCTTTCGAAGGTGAACCACTAAGTATACCATAATATCGAAAAATGATGATGAAAATTTTTTTCAGCTTATACAAATTAAGATAACATCTGATTAAAGCTTCTCAAGTATATCAACTTGGAGTTTCCAACAACATAACTCCCGAAAGAAATATCCAATTCAGTTAGTACATTCTGTACCTCAAGGGTAGAGAAGCCATGCATCACAATGGGTATGAGATGCTACATGATAACATGAGAGTCATGACTCTTCATACTTGAAATATTGTCGTCTTTCAAGTTCACACATCTTAAAATGTTAGAGGCAAAACCATCAAAAAATTTTATAATTTTTAAACACACAAAAATTTCTTTTCTCATCTCCATGCAATGTATAACTTGCATTTGGAATTAGGAATTTTTGACCATCACGGGCATCAAGTGCAACTCATGGCGTAATCCCATTTTTCCAGGTCTAGCTGAAAAGTCGAATTATCCTTGTTTTTTCTTGATATTAAGTAGCATCCCAATAACATTATCACAAATATTCTTCTCAATGTACATAACATCTAAGTTATGACAATATAGGAGATGTTGCCAATAAGATAATTCAAAAATATGCTCTGCTTCATCCAGTTGAACTCTGATTTAGTATACTTTCGCTTGCAGCTCTTAGAAACTTTGCCAAATTTGATATTGCCAATGGCCTCTAGTTGTGTCAATATGTCATCTTCGCTCGTCACACGAGATGGCCCACGCATCTCTGACTTTTTATTGAAGCATTGATTCTGATGGATCCTCCAAGAATGATTAGATGGTTAAAACCGATGATGACACATATAGGCAATTTTCTTTCGTGCTTCAATCTAATGGAACATCTATCACCATTGCAAACTAGACATGCCAAATATCCCTTTGTACTCCATCCAGATAGATTGTCATACATCGCACGCAATGAAAATTTTTTTTACTGACTAAATCATATATTACAACACCAGCCTCCCAAAGTTGCCTGAATTCATCGATTAAAGGTCACAGATAAAAAGCTATCTCATTGCCGGAAGCTATAGATCCAAGAATAAGTAATGATAAAAATATAAATAGCTCTTTATGTAATTTTATGGTGCAATATTGTACGGCATTAGCATAACCAGTCACATACTATAAGTGTTGCTCATAGTCTCGAATGGATTAAAATCATCAGACACTAGGCCAAGGCGAATGTTGCATGGGTCACTAGCAAAATGAGGATATTATTAGTCAAATTTTCTCCAAACTATAGAGTTAGCTAGATGACTAATGATATTATCCTCAGGAATCCTCATCTCATATGCCATTTCATCACCTCGGCAATCCTCGATAACTAATAAAGTCTCTAAAGTCTTCGTACTAATGAAAAGTATCTCAAAATCTTTTGAAGCCGCTTCTTAATTATCTCTACCAAAGTCTTCAACATACCTTGACTCACCACATTCAGGACAATAATCTAAGTATTGATACTCTTTATAAAATAATGCACAATCATTCTTGCATGCATGTATCGGTGTATAACCTAATCCAAGTTCACACATATACTTTTTTGCCTCTGAATATGAATTTGGAAGTTTTTCACCTTCTGGTAATGCTTTCTTGATTAATTTTAATATATATTCAAAAGACTTTTGACTCCAACCAAATATGATTTTATTGTGAAGAAGCTTTATCAAGTACTCAAGTTTCAAAAGTTTCTTATAATTTGGATACAATGGTTCCTTCGCATCTCTCATGAGTTTTCAAAATACCATCAATGATATTATCCATACTGTTAGAAGACTTGTCATGAATGTTTCATTAGGTATAAAATTATCCCCATGTTGGGTAGCATGTGCCCCTTCATATGAATCATCTAGCATATCATTGATGCCAATTGATCCAGACACTTGACCCATATGTTGGTCTCTTATATTAGTAGGTCTACATTCCTCATGCAAATCCCAAATAATATACTTTTGATTCATATCCCAATTCAACAAATATTCCAATGTTACATTTGTAGGCTGGAAGTAGTTGTTGTGACATCTCCGACAAGAATATTTGATTTTATATATTGGGATCATCAACTTTCTCTCATACAAATCTTATAAAATTTCTAACACCTTGTCGGTATGATAAGATGATAGAGCGGACATTTATCCAACTCTTGTTAATATTCTCCACCTATCCATGAGAAATATTTATTATTAAAATATGTATTATAAAAAAATTTTACAAATGCATGACCCTTTCCATTGCAACTTATTACTATCAGGTGTGGCCCTATCTCTTTTAGAAAAGCAACAATTAATCTTATTACTGTCAGCACTCAATATTTTGTTCCATTATTATAAAAATTTCAGTAGCATCTCCCCATGGTTCTTCAAATACACGATGTGAATATGATGTCTATGCACCCTATCCAATATGTATCCAGAGAATAGAGGAGAGATAATTACTGAATACCATATAACGAATAAATATCAACTACTAATAATAATAAGATTAAAGCTTTTCCAAACTGCTCAAAAATGGGGCATCCAAGAGTCCATCTCAAGAATAACTCTTGAACAGGAATCTATGATTCAATGCAATTTAATTATCATTTTTAATGTACATACAGGGATAGCTTCTTATTTATCAAAAAAGGAAACTTCTTATTAAAATTTCTTACAAAATTTTGATAGAATTTTCTCTAAACATGGATGTTTCCATATTTCTCTATTCATACATATATTATAAACACTCAATATATATAAACTATCGTCATTTGACAGCATAACCACTGTCAAGCTCATCCACTACCATATCTCAACAGCACACAGTCACGCAATTCATTGTGTATACATCCATGCAAACATGGCACACACACCAACATTAATACACGTGAACCAAAATGGACGAATACGGACTATTTCTCAAAAAAACAAAAAAATGAATGTGAACCAAAATGATTTCAGCTAGAAGAAAATATTACAGCAGCCCTCTCAGGCAAAGCAACCCAAACAATAAAACACAATCAAACTGCCAAATTTTTCTTTAATAGTAATAATATGTTGATATTTAAATTGTTAATAAGAAATCATATAGTTCAAGTGGTACGTTTGAAATTCTAATCTGAATATTAGATCATCCTTTATGCAATTAGAACAGTTGAATGAACAAAAGAGCTATTAAAATATACCAAATAGCCATTTACTGCTCAAGTGATACCAAAGAGCTATTAAATTACGTGATGCTTAGGTTTTGCACAATGTTAACTTCTATACACAAATATGCACCTATATACATACATACATGACCATGCACTTTAACCCATAATCTAATTCATAAGAAATCCATTTTTGAGAGGGAAAGAATCATAATTGTTGAATAAATGTTAATGACCTTTATAGTATTAGGATGAAAATGATTGCTAGTACTCTTTTCTTCCGAGGTCTGGGCTAACAACACCATACGAACAATTTTCTGCTTCTTGTCAGGGTGTCTCCTTCGATATTTGTCAAAGTCAAAACTAGCTTTAATAGGTCTCTTTATATACGCATATATATACACATACATATGTACGCACGTACGTACATACATATGTACATACATGCATGCGTGTGCATATATATATATATATATATATATATATATGAGATAAATTAAAAAAAGAAATAAAAAAATTAAGGAGATTGGATACCAACAAAACAAACAAAAG
>KE504876.1:113201-127853 GCA_000441515.1 Elaeis oleifera | reverse complement strand
GCTCACAGCCGTACTAAGGAGTCCGATCTCTATAGATCGTCCACATGAAAAATGGATGCTGATCAGGCTCCTCGAGATTGCTAGCTCGCAAGGATCTTCAAAAGCTGATCTATTCTTTTTCTTTGATCTCTTGGACGCTCCAAAGGAGAGGAAGAATCTATGGAGAAAGGAAAGAGAGGAGAGAGCTTTGGAGGAGAAACTAATTTCAGCCAAGAACACCTATAGGATGTCCAACTATTAGACCCCTCTTTAAATAGATGGGCATCAAGATTTTGGGTCAAGAGGAGGGGCGCCAAAGACTCCACGCCACACCCAATTGTAGCATCCCAAATTTTTCAAAAATAAGTGATGGCGTGAGAAAGAAATCTAATTTTTCTCACCCAACAAACATTTCAAAGAAAACAAAGAAAAATTCATTTGGCGCCACCCTTCTTTCCAAATATAACATATCTTTTCCTTCTTATCTCTTTATCTCTAATTCGGATCGCATTCAAATTAGGTAGGAGATAAGAACCATGACTCATCATGCATGCCACCCACCCTATCTACGCCCTCTCTCCTCACGCCAAAAAATCACATACCAAAATCTTTTTGGCGTTGAGAAGAAAGGATGGGTCCAAGGTGGCGCAAGGGAAAGAGATAGAGTCCCTGCTAGCTGGAATTCTTCATTTTCAATTTGATTCCAAATCAAATTAAATCTTATTTGAACCCAATGAGAGGAAAGAACCTAATTTAATTAAGAATCTAATCATCTCAATAAATTTTTAACCCAATTAAAATTAATTGAGCTCAAGTCCTGATCAAATCAAGAATAAATTTTTCTTACAATTAGGCTTGATCAAATCAAATCCAATCTAAGTCAAACTGAATCCAATTCAATTAGACTTAATCCAAAGCTCTTTGCTCAATCAAATTGAGTCAATTAGCAATCTAATTACTATTAAATCTTCTATTAATAGTAGAGTCTCAGTAAAGTGGGACTCTTCACTAGAGTCACAATCTAATTGGACTCTTTAGCCATCAGATCAGACCGAATCTTTTAATATGTATGGCCCCATAGGTTCGAATCTAAGCTGGTAGTATAGGAACAACTTTCTATACTAATCAATGTAACCATCTAGAAATGAAACCCGACATCCGGATAGATCGAAAATTATAAAGTAATATTCTAGAACCTACCGGTGTATGGTTACCGTATAATTCATCCTTTTGATCCAAATGCTCAAGATGACCTAGAGTTTAACTATCAACCCTAATATAGTCGACCACATTATATTTCAACCTTTCAAATCTATCACATAGATTATCCTGACCAAAATTTTACTAAATTAAAATACACTGATATATTAACTCTTACTTATTCAGAGTGGTCAATCCCATTTTGACTCACGTGCCGACTTGATAAATACTTGACTGCACTTAAAAATTTTTGTCACTGAATTAAAAATTCAGATGATTCAGTACCAAAGTACAGTTAGTTGCTTATAAGCCATCGTGGTGATCTCAGATCTAAGAGATACTTATATCTATACCTTTCACGAGCTACTTTTGACAGCAGAGTGCTCGACAAATGATCACGTTCGATGTGAATGTACTCCTATATTCCACTTGTATGCCATATTAGTGTCTCCACACTCTTTGATTAAGAGGATAACCAATCCATATGACACACAATGATCTATACTTGATATTGCTATCATTCTATTAATAGCATATCATTTGATCGCGAACATGTTTTAAGAACTAAACGACAAATCCTCCTTTGTCGATTAAATATAGTCCTAAGGACTTCATCACAACACAGGAGTTCAAATAAAATGAACAAAATATGACGAAAAAGTCAAATAATTTTATTAATAAAATTTATATATAATTTATAAATGTGAACACAATCATCAGCAGACTGACGATTAATTTTGGGACACAATTCTCAATAGAATCATCTCATATCAAACGCCCCCTCAATGAAATTCATTGTCTCAAGAAAGATGGGATTGTGAGCTAAGACCCCAAATCACTTCAGTGGTTTCTCTATCATGTACACAATAACTACCAGCGATAACGATCCGATGAAGTGATCCAATGAATTATACGGCGATCTAAATAAGCCTCTCATTCGATGTCAGTTGGTAGGCAGAAATCGGATTGGATATAGATCGAATATCACCATATCTATATCTATATTTATTTGTCTGATGAATATAAAATAGATATGGATATTATTCGAATGTAAAAATTTATATCTATATTATTTAGATGGATACAGATACAATTCAAATATTGAAAGTATGGATATTGTTGGAAAAAATTTCGTACGGCTCGAATTCATGAAAGGACTCAGAGCCCAAAATAGCTGCATCCAGCAGGCCCATCAACTGGAGCCTTCGTCGACTCAAAGTTGGTCACTACTTCTCTACCAATATAAGGTCAGTTGTTGTCTTTCGTCAATTAGTCCTCCACAACCATCCGACTAAAGTCTTGCCCGTCAATGGCTACTCGATGATCCCCGCAAGTTATCACTGAAGACTCCTCATCGGTTGACCACTCATACATTATGAAACAACTCTTGACGATGGCACGAGGCAACCAACCCCCAATCGTCGCCGATCAATCCTCATCCCTATAGCACCCAAGTTGGCAACTTCATTGAAAATGTAGCATTGGCTAGACAATAGCTATTGCTGAATCGATAAGACAACCACAATTGCTATATCCCGAAAATATTGAGTCACAATCTCATGCCCAATGATTGATATCCTGATCATGCAGGATCGTGCCAACCAACTTACCAACTGAAGCTCCAACTCTCCGCTATAAAGGAGATCAAAAAGGACCCCCGAAAAGGTATGCAAATGCTCTACCTTTCACGCTCTTCCTTCTATTGAACGAGATTTTGACTTGAGCATTGGAGGATCCTCATTGGAGCCACTATCGGTTTGAACTTTTTGCAGGTTGCATGCCTAGGAGGCCCACCTTATCCTTAACTCTAGTGTTTCGATGTTGGATAATTTCTCACTCCAACAGATTGACGCTAGAGGAAGGATAGTTTGATCTATTTTTGAAGGAGCGCAGATCGAGAGCAGACACCATGCCACCAAAGTGAGTCTCATCCTGTCTTACCAATGCCACTATCTCCTACCAGATGGAGAGCTAGTTCAATAATTCGGTGCAACCACCGGCAATAGAGACTCCTCCGTCAGTCCAGCCAGTGCTGGTCACGATGGACCAGTTCAATCTGCTCTTTCAATAGGTCCAAATTTTGATGGCCACCATCCAGATAGTCCAAATCATTCTTGCACCTTCCCTGACAGTGCCGCAGCCCGATCAGACTACTCCCGCACCCCCTTCAGTGGTGCCACCAGTATTTCCTTCGGTGGCACCACCAGCACCTCCCACGATGGTGCCCCCACCGAATCCAACTCCACAGTCGTCACTACAATTGAAACAGTAGCGGGCACCTCCATAAAGTCCAGAGAGGAGGCAAACCTATCAGAGCCGCCTTAGGACCCGAAAACCAGTAAGGCGGCGATCTTCCAGCCCGTGATCGAGGCAGGACTCAACCCCCGATCGCCAGTCTCCCCAGTATTCTGAAGCCTATACTGTCCAAGATCTTACCATCGAAAGGTAGTTCCAGACACTTGACAAGTGGATTGATGCTATCGATAACTCCTCCCTAGCACAGTCTTATGATGGGTTCAGCAGCGAGCCACCCTTCACCCCAAGAATCATGTAGGGGCCACTCCCTCGGTACTTTAAGATGCCCCAGTTTGAGACTTATGATGGGACTGCCGACCCCATCCATCATCTGGAGGCCTTCAAAGTGGCGATGCTCCTTCACGGAGCGACTGATGGCATTCTTTATCGAGTATTCCCTTCTACTCTCAAGGGGGTGGCTTGATAATGGTATTCAAGTTTGAAGCCGATCTTGATTCATTCTTTTGAAGAGTTTTGTCGGTCTTTTATCGATCATTTTGTCAGCAGTCAGCGACAATAAAAACGATCTGACTACCTCCACACCATCAAGCAAAAGGAGAAAGAATCGATCCATACTTTTATCAACCATTTTAATACGGCAACCCTGGATGTTTGCAACCTAGATCAGTCAGTCGCGATGTCCATACTGATGGGTGGACTTTTGAAGAATGACCTTAAAAGATCATTAGTGAAAATTTTCCTCAAGATTATCTCGATATGTTTGTCCATATGGAGAAGTATGCCTGCATGAAGGAGATTTTCGTCGAAGGAGCCCCTGCCAATTCTATTGCGGTAGGGCAAAATAAGGAGCACACTTCAAGGCGGGAGAAAGATTCCACCAGCGCTCCCAATCTCCATTTTAGAAGCAAAAAAATGAGAGCACTCATCAAGACCGCCGATCCTGAAATCCTCAAAGAAGGGATCAGCAACCTTCATCGCCGAAGAGGTATGCCAACTACACTCCGTTGAATGAACCTAGGGCTCAGGTGTTAATGCAAATAAGGAGTAGCTCCTAGAAGCAAGAAAGCTTTGGACACTCCCATATCTGAGAAATCATAATAAGTACTATCTGTACCATCGTAATCATGATCATGACATAAAAGACTGCATCGATCTTCTGGATGAAATAGAAGACTTCATCAGGCATGGTCGCCTTGATCACTTCATCCTATGGAGGCGAGTGTGACAAGAGTGGTGAGAGCAGTGAGGAAGGCACCGGAGGTCTCCTTGTTTGGATGGGCAGCCGCATCAGGAAGCACCATAGAAAGATCAACCCTTGGCTGACGTAATCAATGCCATCACTAGGGGGCATGGAGCTGGAAGGCTCGATAGCGATGATGAGGCATTGAAGAGGTAGAGGGCTGGGGAGTTGATAATTTTCATTGAGGAGGATGCCCGAAGAGTTCAGTTCTCACATAATGATGCAATTATTATAATTTTAAATATTACAAACTATGATGTACGCCACATCTTGATAGATAATGGAAGCTCTATCGATATATGATTTTATGATGCTTTTTTGAAGATGGAGATACCTGTCGATCGGCTGGAAGAATGGACTCCCACTCATCAGATTCATCAGGGACACCGTCCCTATTGAGGGGGTCATCACCTTGCCCATAAAGATCGACCGATCTTCTGCTCAGTCCACTGCACAAGTAGACTTTCTGGTTGATTGAGCACCTTTGGCCTACAATGCCATACTCGGTTGGTTAGGCCTGAATGCTCTCCGAGCTATCTTATCGATGTACACCTGAAGATGAAGTTTCTGACAACTAGTGGAGTTGGAGAAGTTTGGGGAGATCAGGATCTGGCGCAATATTGCTACAACATCCCTCTTCAAGGAGGTCGCTCTATCGAGTCATATCCAGTTGAGAGGCTGGATACCCGTGACGAGTTGGCAGAGGAGCGAGGAGAGCCTATTGAGGATCTTATATCAATTCCACTAGCAGATGGAAACCCAAGCATACGATCTAGGTCGGATCGAACCTGGATCAGATAATGAAAATTAGCTAACCTCCTTTTGTAGGCGAACTCAGACGTCTTTGCTTGGATGCCAGAAGACATGTCGGAATTTAATCCTTCAGTGATCATACATCGGCTAAACGTGAGCCCAAAGTACCGCCCTTCAAGCAAAAGAAGAGGAGTTTCACTTCAGAATGATAGAAGGCAATAGTCTAAGAGGTGGACAAGCTACTCCAGATAAATTTTATTAAAGGAGACAACCTACCTGGAGTGGATAGCTAATGTGGTCATGATGAAGAAAGTAAATAACAAATGACGGATCTGCATTAACTTTACTGATCTTAATAAAGCTTGTCTAAAAGACAGCTACCCTCTGTCAAGGATTGATCAGATAGTCGATGCAACGTCGGATCATGAACTCTTATCCTTTATGGATGCTTTCTCCAACTATAACCAAATCTAGATGGCATCTGAAGATGAGAACAAGACCTCTTTTATTACTGATCGAGATTTTTTTGTTACAGGATTATATCCTTTGGTCTGAAAATACAGGTGTAACTTATCAGCACCTCATGAATAAAGTCTTCAAGGATCAGATCGGACAAAATATGGAGGTGTATGTGAACGACATGCTTGTCGAGAGCAAGTCCAGGAGAACCCATATTGACGATCTTTAAGAAGTTTTCATCACTCTACGGAAGTACAAAATGAAATCGAATCTAGCCAAATGTGCTTTCAGAGTAACCTCCGAGAAGTTTCTGAGCTTTATGGTCTCCAGCCGAGGAATTGAGGCCAATCCTGAGAAGATAAAAGCCATATAGGAGATGATTCCTCCAAGAACAATCAAAGAAGTACAATATCTTATGAAGAAAATTGCTGCTCTAAATCGGTTTATCTCAAGATCGGCGGAACAATGTTTGCCTTTCTTCCAAGTGCTAAAGCAGTCGAAGAATTTTCAGTGGACTGAGGAGTGCCAAAAATCATTTGCTGACCTTAAGGACTACCTTGGTTCTGCTGCACTGCTCGGTAAGCTTGATCCTGATGAAGAGTTATATTATACCTTGTAGTTTCACCTGTTGCTATGAGTGTAGTGCTGGTCCAAGAGCAAAACAGGATATAGAAGCTGATCTATTACATCAGCTGAATACTGAGCGATGCGGAGACCAGATATTCAAAGTTAGAAAAGCTGGCCAAAGCACTCCGCATCGCGGCTAGAAAGCTCTGATCCTACTTTCAGGCTCATACCATCATCTTTTTGACCCATCAGCCGATAAAGAGTATCCTTCATCGGTCGAACACATCTGAGTGAATCGCAAAGTGAGCGTCGAGCTCTCAAAATTTGATATTCAGTACTAGCCCGACCATCCATCAAGATGCAGATCCTAGCCGACTTTGTGGCCGAATATACTATTCCAGATGAGCCGGCTGAGCAGGAAGAGTCAGAACCGCAAATATCAGTCGATAAGGGTCCATCGAAAATTAGACAACTCCTAGGTAATACATGTAGATGGCTCGTCCAATCAGTCACAGAGTCCTTTTTACATCATTGGTCTTAGGATGACAGCTGTACTCCTTTCGTCTGACTGAAGTTAGACTCGAGAGTAGGGGCATATGTTGGAAAAAATTTATACGGACCGATTCATAAAAGGGCCCAGAGCCCAAATAGCTGCATCCAGCTGGGCCCATCAATTGGAGCCTTCGTCGACTCAAAGTCGGTCACTGCTTTCTCCATCGATTTAAGGTTGGTGATTGTCTTTCGTCGATTAGTCCTCCACAAACATCCGACTAGAGCTTTGTCGATCGATGGCTACTTGGCGATCCCTGTAAGTCATCACTAAAGACTCCTCATCGACCGACCACTCATACATCATAGAGCAACTCTTGACGACGGCACGAGATGACCGACCTTCAGTCGTCGTCAACCAGTCCTTATCCCTACAGCACCTAAGTTGGCAACTCCATTCAAAATGCGGCACCCATCAGACTATAGCTGTTGCTAAACCGATAAAGCAACCACAATCACTACATCCCAAAATATCGAGCGATAATTTTGTGCCCAATGATTCACGTCCTGATCGTACGAGATTGTGCCAACCAACTTGCTAATTAAACTCCAATTCTCTGGTATAAAGGAGATCAAAAGAGAACCTCCGAAAAAGGTATGCAAACACTTTGCCTCTCACGCTCTTCTTTCTGTTGAACGAGATTTTGACTTGAACATCGGAGGGTCCTCACCGAAGGCACATCCAGTTTGGACTTTTTTACAGATCGTGCGCCCAGAAGGCCCACCTTGTCCTCAACTCCAATGTCCCGACGTCGGGCGATTTCTCGTTCCAATAGATATAATTATAGATATTACATAAATAATTAGACTTTATGACTGTAGAATCAAAAATATTACTAAATAAATGATAAATCAACTTAATAACATGTTTATATAATCATATATTTTTTAAAAATTATTAAGTATTTTATAAAATTATATAGGATTGCATATATATTTGAATATTCGGATATAGATCGAATAGTTGCCTATCCATATCTATTTTCTTCAATGGATATGGATACAGATACAGATTTTAGTTGAATTATCAAATTTTTATCTATATTTAGATTGATTTGGATATAAAAATAGATCCGAATGAATAATATCTATATCACTTGTTAGATAGACTTCTCGATAATAATTAGAAAAAAATTAATATTAAAATTAAAAATTAGATAAATAAATAAACAGAAATGAGGTAGCATGGGCGGCTGGTCGAGTTCCACGTCAATGAGGTCAGTTGCCACTCTGCACGGAAAGCGTGACCTTCGCATGGATGGTCCACCTGGGACCCATCACGCACCCTGCCCTTTTCTTCGGGAAAAAGAGTGGAAGTTTTTTTCTTGTTTGTTTTGGTAGAAGAATTTCAGAACGGAAGGTTTTTTTTTTGGGTAAAGTTCAGAACGGAAGCTGGGGCGGTTTATTTACCCACTAGCTGATGACCGTTAGTATTTTATCCAAGATAGACATTGTTCTCATCTTTAATCGAACTCATACTTTTTTCTATCTTTCTATTCAGTCACGAAACTCATACATATATACATACATACATACATATATACATCCATCCATCCACATATATATATATATATATATATAGACACACACTGTCACACATACGCCACCATTCAGCAAGTGGGGTGTCTTTTCTTAATTTCTACAAAGTTTACAACTTATTCATCATACGTCCAGCCGAAAGTGACACGGGTACTTTGATTTGACCGACCACTTCTTTTGCCTTTCGCCGGAATTACGGCGATAAATGCTACATATCCCTAGGTCCCACCTAGGTCCCACCTGCACATTAAGTAAACCGTCCAGGATCGAAACCGTACAGCACGGGACTACGGAAGCCAGACCAAACACCACCACCGCCGATGACGACGTCAAACAACCGCTCCACTCTCATTATTTATTCTCTTTCTCTCTCATTTCCTTCTCTATAATTAATAAAGTTTGTCTCGTATTCCTATATTCGATCTCCCATGATAGCTTCTAGAACCAGATTTTTTTTTCTTTGAATAGAATCTAGAACCAGATATTACCGGAGAATAAGAATATCCTCTTGCAATATACCCCGGAATAGTTTATCCCATCGCAATTCACAGATTAAACAAACAGAGCGGGTGGTGTTGACCCACCGTCCGATTAGGTGTATCGATGGACCCACATTCACCCTCTCCCTAATTGTAAGGATAACGTGAGTCCAAGCTAGCCTAAAGAGCTCGCAATCTCCCCTACCTTCCCGTCTACTCTCGAACCGTACCAAGTTGAACCCGCCCGGATGTATTCTCTTGGCTGCCAAATTAAAGGCTAATGCTAAGCTGACCGGAGTCGAGTTAGTATTTTATCAAACCAACCGGTTCGTGAAACTTGTGATGCTCCTTGGAACGATCTGCACCGTCGGAATCATGCCGTGTCCACCCGAGCAGTTCGATTGCCACTTGCAACAAATTCTTTTCCTAAATTGAATCTAGACCGTCAGGGTCCACTCAGTACCACCACGACGCCGGCTCACCACACTACTTAACGTTTGTCTGACGTCACAACGGATCCAGTTCTTCTATAATTCCAGTCCGTCCCTTCATTTTCCGACCTCTCTATTGCTGTGGGTCCCAAACATGTATGTAAGTCGTGGCAGGATCCCGTGCCAGAAAATGCATGCTCGGTGTTTGGCTTCAGTAGCAAATATTTGTCCCTGCTCTGTTCGTACTCTCGTGTACTTCCCACTCTCCTTATTATTTTATTAAATAATTAATTATTTTAAACTTAAAATAGTAATTTCGTCTATAAATAGTCCCGAAGGATGACCCAGCCCAACAATCTGCACGCCACTGTCTCTCTCTCTCTCACTCTCTCTCGCTCGCTCTCTCTCTCTCTCTCTCTACACATATCGATCTTCATTTGATCTCGGCCGTTGAATAGTAGATGAAGCAGATGATCAGACGGCTGTCGAGGTGGGGATTCGTCGCAGTATGAGGGAAAGGATGGGCGGCGCCGTGGGGTGCCGGAGGGGCACGTGCCGGTGTACGTGGGAGATGGGGAGGAGGAGGTGGAGAGATTCGTGGTCCGGGCCGAGCTGTTGAGCCGGCCGGCCTTCGTCGAGCTCCTCCACCGCTCCGCCCAGGAGTACGGCTACGACCAGCGCGGCGTTCTCCGCATCCCCTGCCCGGTGCCCGTCTTCCGCCGCGTCCTCCGCTCACTCCTCGCTGCCTCCGCCGCCGTAGCCGCCGAGGAGGCCCAGGTGGATCTCCTCCGCTCCTTCGATGAGGAGTTCCTCGCCCTTGCCGCTAGCTAGCACAAAATCGAAACCCTATGTTTGGAGCTTCTCGCTTTCTTGTGGAGTCTGGTTTTGCCCTTCTTGGTCCCCTGTGCTTAAGTTTGTCTTCTTTTTTTTTTCTTTTTTCCTTTTTTCTCCTTCGGTTTTGCTGTTCTTGGTTCCGCTGTATACTTTTTTTCCTTTTTTTTTTGTAAAGGCTTTGTTTGACAGAGAAAAGAGATACTGGACGCTATAATTCTTTTTTTTTTTTGTATGAAATGACAAAATTGCGCTTGATCCCATGCCCCGCGGAAGGATGTTTAGGCCGTTGGATTTGATCTGGGCGGTTTGATTTGCGCTCCTGCGGAAAGGTCGAAGCATCCCGCGAAACGGGACATTATTGGTATTGTTGGAATAAGGGTTATTTTGGTCATTTGATTATCTGGGGATCGTGATCGGATGACGATAGGTCGGCATTCTTTGTTTTTATATTCTCTATCAAGGAGACTACGCTATTGCGCTTCACGCTTGCTTTTGTGCGGCTCTCTCCGTATCCTGCGACCCGGTCTCTTTCTACAAAGGTTTACCCACCGCATCCCAAGGTCGTATTTGAATCAATTGGTTCGGGCAAAGGTGGTATTGAGCCGTTACTAGTATCATTTTTCCCCTTTGGTCAGGTCTAGGTTTCCTAGCATGGAGTCCATCTTGATAAAGCCCAGCTTGGGACATCTATTGGATCCCTTGGGGTATGTTGTATCCCTGGATAGTCATCATATCATTCATCTTGAAACTAATAATTGTCATTCATTTCCAAGATCGAACACAGCAATGCGTGGTGGCAAACACCTATATTCTATGTTTATTGATAATATTCTATATTGATCGATAACTGCCAATCTCCGTGAAAAATAGCATAGTAGTTAGCATGCATTGCAGAGAATCTTGACTCACCACACATCTATCAATTTTCATGTACATTCGGAGACTGCTGTGCGGTTCCTTGGTCAAAAATGAAGAATTGAACCATCACACAACACTCCCTTGTTCTCTTATAAATAGAGAGCAACCAGCGGACAAAACATCTATCATATAGTCCTTGGCCTTTGATGGTGTACAATATCTTCTGGTTGGCATTGGGATTTATTGCTGTCAATCTTCGAGTTGGCATTGAGATCGGCCTGGCAGTTGTGAGCTGAGGTAGATGATGCCTCACATGAGTGAAGACGGCCCTACAAATAAAAGTCCTTGAAGTGTTTCTAGTAGAGATCCTTAATGCTCAAACTAGTAGGTGATCGGAGAATAGAAGAGAAAAGAGTATCGAAAATTTTTGTTGTAGAATTGAGACTTATCTGAAATCTTTCGCTGCTCTCTATTTATAGAGAAGCAGGGACATTTTTCATAGTGAACGGTGGTCGTTATTGGAAGGTGCATGCAAATCGCACTAATGGAGATCATGCTCTATATTTTAGATGCAGGATGATAAGCCGTTATCTGGTTATCACACCGATCTTTTTTTATGCGATTATGGATATCTTATCTAGCTAAACACGATCGAAAGGGTATGATTGCCTTCCAGAATTAGCGGCTAACCATTATGGACTAGCCTTCTCCTTATCTTCAATTGAGAAGGTCTGATCGGCTAAGGTTAAGAAGGTCATGTTAGTCAACCTGAAAAGTTCTTTGGTGGAGGTCAAGGTGATGTAGCCATATCACTTGTCCCCCACTCCCAAGTTCGAGCTTATGTGGAGGTCGAGCAAAGGGAGCAAATGTCAATGACCAAGGCCGAGTAATGGTTAGAGTCAAGCTATCCATAATAATGAGCCTTGGTGGGTGAACGAGCAGGGCAATATGAGGGCGCCGCATGCCCTGATCCTATTTGCTTAAATAGTCGGACTGCCAATCTGGGCCATTGGCACTGGCAATCCATGGGAGGTCGGCTTCCCTTAATCTTGGGCTACTTTTTAATGAGCATCCACAGTGGCTAAGCAAAATGTCGCCTAATCGGAGCCATATGAGCCCCTATAAATAACTGCCATCCATATCTTTGTCTTTTACTTTCACTTTTTAATGTATGGAGGTCCTGCTCTAGCAATTTTCGACATCCTCTTGGTGATCATCACCGGTCAGTCACTTCGAGCTATCCAGTTAGTCCCTTCTTTCTTCGGCCTTCCACATAGTAGGTTAGCTCCAAGCTCCAATCTTTATTCTTTATTTTCTTCTTCCCTTCTCTTGGTGTCTGTCATGGGGTACATCAGTTTAGGATGAGCCAACCTAGTGCTTTGGTGGGGAAATGGTCCACAGACTACAACTCACCGAGCAATCCGAGTTCTGCTCCTCAGGACCAAGATCCCACCTTGGATGGTTTCAAGGTGGGTGTGGGGCTGACCTATGACCCTTTTGAAGTAGCATCCATCCTCACTCACAAGATCCTGAAGGTCGTATACCTTTAGTATTAGATTCTCTCATAGTTCTAGTTGGAGGTTGTCGGTCCAAACGATCGGTTATCCGAACCCACTCAAGTCAAATAGGGCTCTATGAAGAGTCCTTTAAAACTAGCCTAAGATGGTCCTTCCACTCATTCATCGTAAAGCTCCTTAGACTCTTTCAAATCATCCTATATTTGGTAGCACCAAACTTATGGTGGCTGATCGTAGCTTTCTTTGTCCATTATTTCCTCCTCGGCATCCAGCCCACTATTCACCCCTTTCAAGCATCCTTTACTCTCAAGGAGCACACCAGAGAGATTAGATGGTGGTATGTCTCACCTCAGATGAGATGTCATTTCATTCAAGATGCTCCTTCCTTTGTTCATGAGTGGAAAGAGCACTTCTTCTTTGTATTGATCAAACAACCGTGGGGTTCAACACCTCATGTCAACCCCAAAATCATTAAATCGAGCTTCAGGGATGTCTAAGGCCAATGAGAAGGCTTTAGAGATCATACTTAGATGTGCTGTTTCAAATATTCTGGAGCTTTTTTTGAGAAGATGCTCTTCAACGTTAGCTTAAGCCTTGTTGATTCTCATGATAAGCTTGGATTCTAGCTTGTTTAGTTTCACCCCATCCTTGGAGTCCTAACTCTTCTACCTTGATTTTCTATTTCAAAGATGAAGTCTGAGGAGCTCGAGTCAGATCGATGCATGGCCCAAAAGAGGAAAAAGGTTGCAACTGGAACCCCGATGCCAAGGATGGCCAATCCACGGCTGTTCTAGCACAACTCATTGTGGACTCCTCTTGCACCTTGGGTTAGAGTATGGCACCATGGAGGGAGATCTTTGTTGGAAATTGTGTCCCAAAGCCAATCGTCAGCCTATTGACGGTTGTGCTTATCATTATAATTATATATAAATTATTGAATTAATAATATTATTTGATTTTTATCACTGTATACATTTCATTTTGAACTCCTGTTATGTGATGAAATCCTTAGGACTATTCGATTCGATATAGGAGGATATATCGTTTAGTCCTTAAATGAGTTCGCAATCAAATGATATGCTATTACTAAGACGATAGATATATCAAGTGTAGGTCATTGTATGCCATATAGGTTGGTTGTCCTTTTAATCAAGGAGCGTGGAGACGCTGGTATGACATGCAGGTGAAATATAAGAGTACATTTTACTATACATGACCAACTCCGGAGCACTTTGCTGTCAAGAGTCACTCCGAAGGGATATAGGTATAAGTATCCCTCTGATCTGAGATTATCACGGTGACTTGCAAGCAACTCCTATGCTTTGGTGCTGAACTACCTGAATTTCTAATTCAATGATGAAAAGTTTCTGGACATAGTCAAGTACTTGTGAAGTCGGTGTATGAGTCAAGATGGAATTGATCCCTCTGAATAAGTAGGAGTTAATGTATCAATGTATTTCAATTCAGTAAAACCTTGACTGGGGTAATCTATGTGATGGATTTTAAAATTAAATACAATGTCGATGACCATATTAGGGTTGGTAGTTAAACCCTAGGTCACTTTGAGTATTTGGATCAAAGGGATGAATTATATGATAACTATATTCAAATAGATTCTTGAGTGTTGCTTAGCATACATTCGACCAATCCGGACGTCGGATACCATTGCTAGATGGTTACTCCGATTGGTACAGGAATCAGTTCCTGTGCTATCGGCTTAAGTTCGAACCTATGGGGTCACACATATTAGAAGTTCTTCTCTGATCACTTGGTTAATCTAAAGAGTTTCAGTCAATGGAGACTCTGATGAAGAGTTCTACTTGACGGGGACTCTGCTAAAGAGTCCCACTGGACGGAGACTCTAGAGAAAAGTCCCACTAGACTTAGATTCTATCATTAATGGAGGATTAATTAGTGATTAGTTTACTAATTAGCTCAATTTGATTGAGCATTAAAGTCTGGATCAAGTCTGATTGAATTTGATTCAATCA
>KE504875.1:891858-903384 GCA_000441515.1 Elaeis oleifera | reverse complement strand
CTTCTTCCTCCTCTCTCTCTCTCTCTCACTGAAGGATAGGGTTACGGGTTTAGACGGGCCCCTCCACCCCCCCCCCCTCCCTCTCTATCTCTCTCTCTATCTTAGGGTTAGCATTTAGAGGCCTCCTCCCCCATCCTCCCTCCCTCTCTCTCTTCATCTCTCCTTTCCCCCTCTCCCCCTCTCTCTCCCTATTTTTGGTACACCCTAAAATGGCATAGTACAAACTTATACCATGCCGAATCAGTTTCCAACCAGTACGCCCTCTGGCAACTCCAAATTAGTGACAACAATCAACCTAAAGAGATGAATGTCATATCTTCCAAGGTCCTAAACCCATGCCAGCCTTCATTTTGCAGTTTGCACCAAACTGTTAGCAATTATTTGTTCTATCAGAACTCATTTAGTGCCATTAGATGCAGTAGTCATACATTATGTTGATCCCATATTTCCAATAACAAATGTCTGCAATCATTTGTTTCCTAATGCGGATAAACCAAATAGTTTGAATAAACTACAGTCATATATAAGGGACAGGACAAGTTCCCTAATGGTATATAAGTCTTCCTTGCAAGGTTCCCAATCCCGATACAGGGTATCATAATGGTAAGTTACCACTTTGGTACAGTACAATATGCACCACGTTCCAAGTCAGATCCCAACCCCATTTTTCTCACTTTTTATAAAGGTGCCATTGGAAACCATGCAGCAAGGGTCAGTACAGTATGATACGGTATTGTAAGCACCTCTGATTTCAAGTTGTACAGCGTGGTTCTACTTACTTTGGAATGGTATGAACCAATTCAACTCATATACCGAACCAAACCTCAATACCATACCGGTACAGTACCCGTACAATATGGTACAGTTGGTATGGAGTAGTATGGTAGACCTTGCTCCCTAGTGTTGATCAACTGCTTCGAAATTACAATTTTTTTCTCAGTAATGACTTGTGCTAATTGAGCAATACTCTAAAGGAAGCCCACATTCTACAACACGATGAAGAATCTTTTTCACTATGAGGAACCCCAGTTCCACAACATGATCAAGGACGTCCTATCTTTTGAATGAGCATCGGATATATAAGTCACAAAATGGCATACTGATGCAAGACAACCCTAGGGAACCTAATAATTAATGCCACACAAATATGATAAATCCTAACCCAGACCTATCAAAACTTGAGTGCTATGGATGTAAGTAATTGAAATATGATTCTATGTGACATTAAATAGCAATATGAAATTAAAATTAAGAAACTACCAGTCTTAGGACTCAAATTTCAACATATTTTAATGCAAAGGAGATGCTTCACACAGATGCCTAAATGCCATTTACTGAAATCAAATTCAGACAATAGCTTGTCACAAGTGAAGCATATGATCTTCCAGCAGAAGTACTGCAAATTGTTAGAACTCTTTGAAGAATATAAAGCAATAGATCTTCATTCACGTAGGTGAATATGCTGCAATCACCATCCAGATCCATTCTTTCCTGTTTCTAACTTGTAGATCATGTACGACAGCCCAAGTTTCTAGACTTTCTTTTGGTTATAGTAATAATTGATGCTTTCCAAGAACTAGATTTAGGATTTGCTCATTTACAGCAAGGTTTTCTAGAACTAAAGAAGGAGGGATTACAGGTCTGCAGAAGTTGCAAATCTGATTGGACACATGAATCAGGTTTTAGACAGATCACGGCCAGAAACAGGTGTTAATTGATGACTGCAAAGTGACCACTCTGAGAGAATAGAAGTGTATTTGTTTAGGATGCAATATGGCACAGATGAGGAGATAGAAGACAGCAAAAAGAATGCAGCAAAAAGATATCTTCCAGAATGAAGCAAAAGAAAACAAACCAATCTCACACCGATTTGATAGGGAATCACCTTCTAGGGCCTCATACCCATATTTCAGGCCTCATATGTAGGGAAAAGAGAAAGAGAACGTTGATTTCATTGATGAAAATTCTTCATGTAATGTTCATGAAAATCCTAAAAGAATGAAGCCTTAAAAAGGCATTGCACTGTAGTATTACTATTCATGCTACATTATCATGTACACTGACCTGCCTCTTATTTAATTCCTAAAATGACGTCTTGACTTTTTAATCAAACATGTGACTAATCTAGTCACTTAATTCAGTCCTTTCAAACTATAAACTATACTCAACAAAACATGGGTAAAACAGAAAATGTAATTAACATAAAAAACAGAGGAAACCAAGATACAAAACTTGACAAACACCAATGATATTCAATGATATTCACGAAGTTCCCATCATGTCACCAGGTCATCCCAGTCAATCAAAAGCTTCATATGTTTCTTTGCCTGACTTGTGTGGACTTGAAATCCATCATGATCCCCATCATGTACCCTTATGAAAGACTTAGTAATCATGATCTTATAGAAAACGAAGAACAAAAAAAGTGTCATACTGGCACACGTTAACCTTGACTTATTAATCAGAAAAGTAATAAATATTGGTTTATGCCACATAGTTGAACTAAAGTACTAGTTGGTAAGTAGAAGCTACATATACATGAAAGTGGAGTTTTGACTAACATTGCAATTTTGATATATGATTTAGGCAAATTGTTAGAACAATGCAAGTATTGCTTTAATAATAATTAAAAAAAAAAGGAAAAAAAATTGAAGAGAACTATTTGAACAGAAAGAGAAAGAGCACAAAATTAAGCAAGTTATGAAGTCTACAATGCACATCAATACTGACCCCAAGACGTAAAATGTAGATATCTCGCATCATCACATGAAGCAAGTCTGGTCGCTGGACTTTTACAGCCACAACACTGCCATCAAGTGTACATCCTCGGTAGACCTAAGTTACAAGTTGCACAAGGTAGCTAAGCAAACTTCGAAGAGGTAACAACATCAAGAAGATAAGCTTATAAAAGGTAATATGTCCTTTCTCCATTATGTTTTATAAGATGCTTTCCACTTGATCAACCTGCAGCTAATGTAGGTAAAACCCATCTCACTGCACTCCCCCCCCCCCCTCCAAAACCAACCCACACATGGCATAACTAACATTATATTTTCATTTACCTTATTTGCTTCACAAAGATAACGGCCACTTCTGTTCAACACTGTTTGGCTGTGATCCCAGAGCTCAGGACAGCTAGAATAAAATGAAAACAGAAACCAGTGGCAATGGCCATAGTAAGGTAGCGGCAGCATACCACCAGCAGCAGAAGCAATGATTGTAGCAGAGGCAAATGCAAGAAAGCTGGCAGCGGGAAGCAACAGAGACAAGGACCATAAGAAGGCACACCACACCAGCAGCATTTACATGGATGCAGAAGTTAGGTGAAATCAAACTCTGAATATGATGGAGGCGGTAGCCAGACAGAAGCAAATATAAATGCCACAATCTGGTTTGATCAAAAGGTTTTATATGTAGGTAAGTTGTCCAACAGATTCCTTTATATTGAGGGCTTATGTGTTTCCCAGCATCTAGCAGAAGGTACCTTTGGCAAATTACAACCAATGTAGTGTTTATTTAAGAGGAGCACTATACATGATATGACAAGATGTAAGATCAATGGATCAACCCATGATTGGAAATAAGGTGCATGATACCATTACCATACCATGGGTCGATTTTGGGGGAACAGTAAAAATATATGTGGATGTAGGAAGATTTTAATAAATTTTGTATAATTTTTTTTATGGTTTTAACTCATTTGTATATTGGTGTGGGAGAGTACAAATGTAAAGGATCCAAGCAGTCCATGTTTATAAAGGAGTTTAAATAATGTTCAAAAGTTCTTAATGTCAAGTTGTCAAAATATTAATGTAGAGAGTACTGTTCGTGGGTATTATCCATGGTATCATAGCAACAACTTATAGGGGCTTTTATGTCTTTTAGATTTGTTTTCTTTTATTTCAATTGATGGCTAGAATTTGTTGAGTTCAAGGGTCAAACCTTAACATTGCTAAGGTTTCGAGTCTATATAAAGGTTGTAATCCTCTATCTTGAGAGATGGTTTTCGAGATGATTTGATTGAAAGAAAGAAAAGAAGCCAGGTTCAGCTATCTTTCCTCCCCTACTCTGATGTTTTCTTAATTTCTTCTTCTTCTTCTTCTTGCCCTTTGTTCTTCTATCTTTACACTATGCTCTTCTATTTTCCCAATGATTCTGTATTATTACAATTAATTTTATAGGGTTGATAACTGATCTTAGATCTCATTATACTTAGATCTTTAATCTGTTTATATTGCTTTACCTCAATGCTCAAGGCTACTAGAATTTTTGCCATCTATTATTAACCCTTAAAAAAACGCTTCTAGGTCCTTTTGCTGCTAAATCCTTTGACAAAACCCCAATCTATCACTTCTCAGTCCAACATCGCACATAACAAATCTAGTCCCCTATTGTCCTACGTCAAGTTTAGTATCAGAGCTAAAGAATCCTACCCAGTTTTCTTGCTTGATATCCTTTCTATTTGCTTCTTGTTCCTTTCGCCTTTGACATGTTAATGAAATGAGGAGTTTGGTTTCAAAACCAATGATCTTCATCAGTAAGTAAAATGCAAGAAAATATTTGGGGAAGTTGGACACTAAAGTGACATCTACCAGTAATGATGTGATGTCAACAAATGCTACATTACATATAATTACAGCAGCATTAGGCTTTGAAGAAATTTTGGCAAAACCACTGGTCAAGACTCGCAAAGCTGAAGAATGATTGAAACACGAATCTAATTGAAGCTTCATCACATGGAGAGAGTACAATCCAGAATGAAGATTTGTCAAATAAAAACTTGGAAGTTGAGTGTTCATTAGACATCTTGAATACAAAATATCAAACCAATGGACAACCATAAGCAGAGCACTTATCGTAAAACCATGTCATCACTCAAGAAACCACAATTGAGATCAGACAATATGAAGATCCCTTCCATATTGAAATGTTAGCTTCATCAAACATCACCACTAAATGGAGGATCCACAGCTTGTTCATTGTCAATAGATGGACATTAGAACAACCTATCAACAATGTAACTATGAGAAAAACTTAAGTGGGTACCTATCATCAGACAATGAAGATCCAATGGCCTAGTACAAGGACACAAATTGTCAAGATCTCAAGGAGGAGATCCACTGAACAGTGATGTTGGAGAGAACAATTTAAAGATCCAAAAAATCCATGTTTATCAAAGAGTTTTAGTAATGTCCATGAGCCCTTGGCCGCAACAGTCCAAAAAGTACTTAATGTCAAGTTGCTATAGCATTATTGCAGCGAGTACTGTTCATAGTACTTTTCACGATACTGTACTAAGAACTATTCATGGTACCACAGTAGCAACTTGCTAGGGCTTTAGTGTCTTCTACATTTTTTCTTATTTAATTGATGGCTATAATTGTTTGAGTTCAAGGGTCAAGATTTAACATTGTTATGGTTTGAGCCCATATAAAGGCTGCAATCCTCTCTTTTGGGAGATGGTTTACAAGATGATTTGATGGAAAGAAAGTAAAGAAGCCAAGGTTCGGCTATCTTCCCTCTCCTCCTCTTATTTTCTCTTTATTCCTTCTTCTTCTTCCCTCTGGCTCTTCTATGTTAAGAGTAAGACTATCGCTCTTCTATTTTTCCTATCATCCAATATTATTGCTATTCATTTTATATGGTTGATAATTTATCTTAGATCTGATTATACTTGGATCTATAATCAGTTTATTTACTCTATCCCTTGAGACCACTAGAATTCTTGCCATCCATTATTAACTATTGAAAAAGAAAACACTTCAAAAACTTTATTCTTGTTTGTGAAAGCCTTAATCCTTTTGCCCAAATCCTAATCCATGCTTCTTGGTCCACCATCACATGAAAACAACCCTAGCCCCATATTGTCCTGCATCACTTATATTTTTATTAATTCACTTTTCAGTTGATAGACACCTCTTGTTTAGTATGGTAGATAATGCCATTTTGGGCTTATGTAATTTTGTGTATGCCCCTAGTTCACATATCATCCATCCATAAAGCATTTTTTTTCACACTTGGCATGTCAGAATCTTGACATGATATAGGGCTATGTTAAATATCAAGAAAACCTTGTCAACATAGCTTTGCAATACTTATTTATCTATGATTTATTTGTTTTCGAACCAATTCCTGTTACTTTGTGCAGCCCTTTTTTCATTATTTGTAACCATTATAAGTAAATACTACTTTTGCAGGTTTTTGGACCAGAACTAAGACAATTCAGTTGAGATCCTTGGCTATAGCATGCTTCCAAACCAACATTTGAAACTTGAGTTTTAATCAGGGTAGGACATCATCGTGAACATCATGCTTATTGTGTTTTGAATAACAGATAAGAGCACATTTTCGAACAGTATTACCTGACCAAATGAAGCAGCAGCCACAGGCTCATCAGAAATATAGCTAAAGATGCTATCTACAGGGCATCCAAGTTCTTCCTCGATAATCTTCATTGCAGCTTCCCTTGGAAAAGGAGGAATTTTGTCATGCAACTCAGAAAGTGCCTGAGATAAAAGCAAATGCATAATAAAACCAAGTCCTAGTTGATTTCTTATGTTAAAATGACCACAGAACTTTCACCACTATGTCCCAATTATGGCTCAAGAGTAGTACAAGGGAAAATATCAGTTACAAGGGCAGATATATATAAAAATCCTAGGAATGCTTTGTCCGACCTTAGAAGTTTCTGAACCGATTATGTCTGGTCTCGTAGATAGGGACTGCCCAACTGCATATGTTAGCAAAGACATGCAATTAGCAACCTTGGCATTCAGTAACTACGATGAAAAAACTGTGAAGATTTGAATAGAACAACAGCAGATTTATAATCTAATATTGGTTCTGCAGTTGACAATTTTTTAAGTTTCATCTAAAATATTTATGTTCAATAACTCTCTAACCTTTGACAAAAGTTGGTCCAAGATTCAGAAATGATTCTTTTAGAAGCAGCCCAATATAGTACTGTGAAGTGTATAAGCTGTCATCCCTGCTCACATCATGCCTTCTCAAGTTGAAACTTCTCGACATTTGCATTTTTATGGCAGCAAAGGCAAATGAAGAGATTACCTACAGATGCACTGTGTTAGAGAAATACAATACATGCTGCAGAAATTCTATCTGATAGACTTATGTTATGATACATGGTCTTTGCTGTTCAATAAGCATGTAACAACCAAGATCTCACCAACAAAGCTAGATAAAAGAATTATTGGGTTCTTTAGCTCTGTATAAATATTCAACATCTCACAAGCACAAAATCATTGTAGGGCTAACATATGGCCATAACTGTCCTCACATACTCTCTCTCTCTCTGTTTTAAGTCTTTATATCCTTATGAGACTAAGGGTTCAAAATCAAATCTAACCACAAACACGATGCTCAGCTCATAGTCAACACCATAAAGGCTTATAATATAGCGTACCATAGTCCACATGGGCCATCGGCCAGATCTACTTTGATACCATTTGTAATGATTGTGATCAGCCCCAATAGGACCCATGTTGTACTGACAATGGTCCACATGAGCAATGGGCTGAATACACTCTAAAACTATTGCTGTTGGGCTCTGAAAGATAGTTAGTGAAGTCGATCTTGAACCGAGCTGGAGAGTTGCTGATGTAGACCACGAGTGGACCTTGAAAAAAGCCTTAGAACTGGTGAGATACTCTCCAGTTTAGGACCCTCTGATGCTTAAATCAGCTGAGGCCTTGAGAACAGATAGTGAAAATAAAGAAAATGAGAGCTAAGGAGAGAAGTTTTGAGTAGGAGTGAGTGTTTTGGTTCCTTCAGTTGAGGAAGAGTTCAGTAGGGTCTGAGCTCTCTGAATTATGATTACCTTGCGGAGAGTACCCTGCCCTCTTTATGTAGAAGAGGTTTGCTTAGGCTGTTAGGAGAGTTTGTTAGACCATTAGTTATTATAACAAATGATCAGCTGTACGGAGATCATAGATTATTCACCCACATGGTGATTAGCTATGGTATAACTGAAATACAGTTGTTGTAAAGTTGGACGACAGTTGTAATGGAGCTGTAGAGTAGCTATCTTGTTCTGGGTCAGATCGATACTAGACCGATGTCCCTTGAAGCAGATCGGGCAAAAGCTGAGCTGATCACAATACTCAATCAAGGGGTCAGTGCATAATCGAGCTGTGGGTTGACCAGATTGGCATTCTATCAATCTGACCAAAAAGTTGACTTGACCAATAATTTTCAAATGATTCTTTCTGATTTCACCACATGGCCAGAGGTCGATAAACTAGACTAACAAAACCATTTCAACAACCTAGGAGCTCATTTAAAAAGGCTAGCTATAAGGTACTATGTGGATTCTTTGGCCCTATATAAGTATTCAAGGTATCCCTAATGAATAACAAATTTAGGACTAGACCCGCATAAATCCTCGCAACAAAACTACAAGTTCTGATAGAATAGGGAAATCCACTTTCTAAATGGAATCTCAAAAATGTTGCTTGTACAATATCAAAATGAGAACATTGGATGAATAAACTTCATTTGAATATATTATTCCTCACCACGTGGAGTACAAAAGGCAGAAGGAATCTGAGCTCCAACACAATGTTCACAATTGCAGGGTCTATTTCATTTAACAAACCAAAACATATGGTTTTCGTATGAAGTGACTAGTGATCTAGCATGATTTCTTCCAATAAGGGTGACCATTCTATAGCCGCATAAAAGGATATCGACTTATTGAACTAATAAGAGCAATAAACTTTGTCATCATAATAATATTAAACTCCATCATCCTGGAATTATCCAAGCTTTAGGTCAAACTTAACTTGCAAACATGGCAATAATTCAAAGAAGTATTCAAATACCTCGATAATTCGGAATGCAAGGACATGGGGCCGGCAGTTGAAGTAGTCTGATACCTTCTGTGGATCATATAGATCGGGTAAAGGCACAGACCAAAGTCCGGAAGCAAGTTGTATGTAATCAGCATACACCTTTAAAGCTTCTAGATCAGCCATCATCAAGTCCACACCCCATAGTCCTGTCAACAATCACTCCAACCAACTAGCAAATTGTCAATTTGGTGAGAAAGATCGCTCAGGAAAGATGAGGAAAAAAAAACACAATGTGCTTTGCTGGCACATTGCTGCGGTAAGACAGGACTCCAAAAGGCATTTTTCACTTTTAATGTAGAGGCAGCCTAATCAAAAATGGATACTTTAATTGTTAATTGAATTGGATATAGACACATTATATTTACTGGCAAAACTTCAGGAGGAGTGATCCATCATCTCCATTATTAGTGTAATGGTATTCGGGTCACCTGAGCATCAAGTATATGATGGTACAAGGAACTTCAATGCTAACCAGCAATGCTCTTCTTCTATGTTGCTTGGATTCATACTAGTACATCTGATTTCATTACGAACTGCTGCGGATTGGATTATGCCAAGCTAGTTTGAAAACCAGATTAATACCAATCTCTAATGCTCGGACTAATTCTGGTTGGTTCAATAATCTACAAGGGCCATCTTCTGCCAGAAGCTTTCCTGGACCCCAACGAGCTAATTAAAAAGCTCTAGAACGCCGGGAGCATATAATGGCACACTATATTTTGGGGGGTAAACTTCACGAGGAGTGGTCCATCAACTCCACTATTAGTGTAATGGTATTCGGGTCACCTGAGCACCAAGTATATGATGGTACAAGGAACTTCAATGCAATCCGGCAATGCCTTTTCTTCTACGTTGCTTCGAATCATACCGATCCATATGATTTCATTAAGAATAGCTGCCAGCTGGATTATCCAAAGCTAGTTAAAAACCAGCTTAACACCAATCTCTAATGCTGGGACTAATTCTGTTTGGTTCGATCTACAAGGGCCATCTTCTGCCAAACGATTTTTTGGACCCTAATAGGCTAATAGAAACAAACTCTAGAACGCCAGGAAAGAGACCTGGGGATGAGAAATCTTGGACCAATGGGCAGGAGGGCGAGAGGCATGAAGAGCCCGGGGATCTTCCAGGTTCCGGAGCCAGAAGAGATCGCCCAGCGCCTTGGAGACGGACTGGAAGCGCCGGTTCAGGAACTCCCGGTCACGCCGGCCCACCCGGAGCACCTGCCTCATAACTCCCCGCTCCTCCATCCTCTTCTCGTGCTCCCCCGCCGAGCTCGACCGGACGGCGCAGACCAAAGGCGACCGTGCGGCCACTGCCATGTCGAAGGGGGAAGTCCGGGATAGCGAACTCGGAGTCGGGAGGGGAGACGCGGCTGGGACAATGATGAGTGGCCCTCGGCCCTCGCTCATCCGTCCGTCCGTGGAGTGGACCCCTCTTCATTTCCTCCGTGTGCGCGTTCGCGCGTGCGCGGGGACTTCGTGTGCAACGGTGTCGGGTTGCGCCCAGACCAGTTATGGCCGTCTTAACGGACGTTATACGGTTTCCGCTACCACCGGATATGTGGCTTACAGATGTTCCAATGGCAGCTGGGCGGGCGGATATCTCAACCAATAGAAGTCCGCATTTAGATTCGCCCTATCATATCCCCACTCCTTGCCCGCTCTCCTCCATTCGCTCGGCACTTCTTCTAGATAACTACCATATCCTCTCCGCTGAACGTTTCTAAAAGTCTCGCTTCTTTCGCGTTTTTCCCGCTCTCCTCTGCTCCACCACACTCCGGCCAGCACACACACAAACTGTGAGAGATAGAGAGAGATGGCGGCGTCGGCTGCTCTGAGAAGCTGTGTGGTGGTGTTCCCGAGCCTCCTCTCGTCTTCCAAATCTCAGTTCGCTAACTCGCTCGCCTCCCGGCACGAACACCTCGTCCCGCATCTCCATGTCGGCCGAGTGGATGCCCGGCCAGCCCCGCCCCCCTACCTCGATGGCTCCGCTCCTGGGTAAGCGCGCCCTACTGCCCCGGGCCCAGAACATGAGTTCCCTTGTGCTTGGAAAATTGCCGTTCCGATCTTAACCATCATGCCCTTGCTCTGAATGTGTATTAGCGACTTTGGTTTCGACCCACTTCGACTAGGAGAGGTCCCAGAGAATCTAGAGAGGTTCAAGGAATCCGAGCTCATACACTGCAGGTGGGCGATGCTTGCCGTGGTAAGCCTATGCTTCCCCTTCTTTCCCATCTGTCTGTCCGACGACTTATTTATCATGCTCTGATAATATCAAATAAAAATTCAACAAAAAATAAAAATCATGCTATTACAACATCAGTACACGATACGATAGAAGATCATATCAGTATGGTATGATATGATTCATATCGAACGGTACGAAATGGTATGATAAACTATAGCCATAGCTCATAAATAGGCTAGATTATTCTTGATTACTTTTTTCACATCTACCTACGTAAAATTTTTAGCATATATTAATTTTAGAGATGCATCGGAAATCTCATTCAAAAATAACTTTTGTATGTATGTATTTAAGAATTTTATAATTTTTCTATGTTGCACCATTTTTATACTTTCACGACAAAAGCTAAAATATTTAAATTATTTCATATTTTTAATTTTATATATATATATATATATATATATAT
>KE504875.1:802976-837555 GCA_000441515.1 Elaeis oleifera | reverse complement strand
AAAAGAGAGGATTGGGAGTGGGCATGTGGACGGAATTACATGGTAATGCAAAGATGAAGATAGAGAGTAAATCCAAAATCTATATGTAAACAGAATTAGTTGTAGTGGTGAGGAGTAAGATAATGACCAACAGCAACAACTACCAATAAAGAAGAAGCGATATCATTATTACACCTCTCATCAGATTTAAGCAATAGAAGCATGAGATTTCCATTACCATTTTCTCACATATTTCAATTTTTATTTATTTTTTTAAATAAAAAATTATTTATTATTTAATTTTTATTTTTAAGATTTTGAATGAAGTTAAAAATATGTTATTCAAGGGATGTCCATTTCTAGATGAAATGGAGCCTCTGAAACTAAATCAGAAACTTGGCTTTAAATCCCGCCAAGTCAAATTTTGGTTCTAAAACCATTGGATAAAAATTATCTATCACAAATATTTTTATATTTAAATTATATATATTTAAATAATAAATAGTTTTATTATCTCTTGTTATATATTTAAAGCAGAGCAATTTTCTATCAAAAGAAGAAGCGTGATTTGAATGTCTCAATCATAGTAAGAAGCCAAAGCGCTTTCTGGGTCCTGATTCCCTACGCATACTTATAGTAAGAAGCTAGCTTTTAGATGGCAGAAAGTAAAAGAGGCCACAAAAGTTGTAGATCTCATTTGTAGACAAATTATTTGTATTTACTTGAGAACTTTTAACTCCTCCTTGAGCGGATTTGAGATTGCAGCTTGCTATGAAAGAAAATGGACCCAACTTAAATGCTAAAAATAATTCTTATTAATACTAGCATAAATATTATTCTATTAACCTAAGAAAAATGATCTTTAAGGTAATATCTCTTCACTTTCCACATGTATATTAATAAAAAGACATGTACTTACTAAAATAAAGGATATATCTATCCTTTCTCTCATATAATTACTGCCACTCTTGAACTCTCAGCCTCACTCGAGTTGGGGGTAAAGTGGGGGAATACAAGGGAAAAATTCTAGTAGAGCCACTCATACCATTCTAAAGGGCGTTTATGATTGTACCATTGCATGAAACATGTCTTCCAAACACAATAATACTTTCTTAAAAAGAAATAAAATATTTATTTTAAATATTGATTTATTTTTGAAAAGGGTGGAAATGGTTTTGATATTGGGATATGATCGGTAAGAATACATAGAATTTCAAATCATATCCTTGATGGTTGGGCTATACCCTACAAGTTACATTTTTTTAACCAGAGCAAGGTTTTAAATTTGAATTTGAAAAAAATATATACTAATCATTTGATTGACCTACTATTTTTAGAAGAAAATCATTGTAAAAATTTATATAGAGGATGTTCTTGTAATTTAGAAGAAAATAAGAGTATTTCTATAATATAATATTAATGTATTAAATTAATAAAATAATATATTAATAATATATTGGTAAAATAAATATAATTAATAAACAATATCTTAATAATTTAATAAAATAATATTTTATCAAAACTAATAAAATATTATTAAAATAAATATTTATATATTAATAATATATATTATTTTAATAAATATATAATGAATAAAATAATATTTTAAAGATGATATATTTTCTAAATAAAATATGTATCATGTGCATTGTCCATGTAATACCAACTTAGTAGTAGGGCTGGCAATTGGGTCGGATCGGATCATATATGGGTCGGATCATATATGGGTCAGATCAATGCAGGTCGGATCAGAAAATCATCAATCCAAATTTCGATCTATTTATTAAACGGGTCAAAAATTTAATTTGAATCCAATCTGTTTATTAAACAGGTAACCTGATCCGATCTGTTTAATCTTTTTATTAAATAGATCAAATTAGGTTAAATAAATTAAACAGATCGGATTAAATGGTCAGAAACAGATTAAGTAGATTTTAAATAAGTTAAACAGGTATTAAACGAGTTAAACAGGTTAAATAGATCAGATTAAATGGGTCAGAAATAGGTTAAATGGGTTATTTGATTCAACTCGATCTAAATATTAAATAGATTAAATGAGTCAGATATCTAACATCCAAATCCGACTCAAATATTAAACGGGTTGACCTATTTATTTTTCAAATTCATTTAGTCTAAATTCAAATCTATTTATGATGGATTGAATATGAATCAAATTAGTAGATTGAATCATATTTTGTCAGCCATACTTAGCAGGCCATACGTCTTAATTTACTTCCACAAAACCCACAACACCCCCGGCCAGCCCTTTTGAAATAAGTGCGGCTCCAATAAGGTACTGAAATATTAGAGGAATGCTTGCCTCTATTCTTGGATTCTAGTTTTGCTGATTTATCCACGCATAGAATTTGCGATTATTTTACTTAAAAATTATCAGTACGTTAAGGGATTTTTATGGTATTCATAATTGCTCTCATGATGTTTAACCAAAAAGAAAAAAATGTTGCTCCGATGCAATATTGCACTACTGGATCGACACTATTTTTTGGGGCAAGAAGTTTTGCTGTTTCTGCCATGGGCTTCGGCTTTGCATGCGCCAACATTATTTTCCACATTCTTCTAATTAAATGTTATCTTTGGATTAACAAAGATTGATTGTTGCAGAACTTTTAAAGTTTGAAATAATATTTGCTTGCAATGTGTAATTACTCCTTATTTTAATATCACGTGACGGGAGCACCTTACTCCCCTCATTCTTCTACAAAAAAAAAAAAAGACTTGTAATGTTTATGGACATGGTTTACTTTCCGTCCGCAATTAGCACACCACGTCTATTGCATGTATCAAAACCTTTGACGTATAATTACTTGGAATTCTGCACTCGTTTAATGCTATTGACTTCAACATTCAGATGATGTACATACTCCTCCTCTAAGTACAAAATAAGGGAAAGATAATATAAAAGATGGTGGAGAGAGAGTATGTGCGTGTATGTGTTTGTTTTTAAATCAGAGAAGTCGTCAATTTGCTCATGACACACTTCTTTTCTACGTGCGCAAAAAAGACAGTATTATGGCAGTTAAACCAATATTATTTGGATTCTTTAAATTACTCGCGAAATGATCCAATGTAATCTTTTGCCCCGTCTTCCATTTAATGCCATTGCAGTACCATCTATTCTTCATAAAGCCCTTCATTCCCTCTTCCAATGGGATATCATCTGTAACAAAAGACTAAAGAGAGCCATCAAGCAGTAGCTAAAGGACTCAGTTCTCTTGTGCCAAATCAAGGGACATAGCAGAAAGTGCTTCGTTTCTTTCGATGCTACATTTTGAATGGATCTTTGTAATTCTGAAAGCTCATGTAACTCTGTAACTTTATTAATATTGATCCTAGTAAACATTACTGGGGAAGCATTTCACTTCCTCTATTTCCTTCCAAAAAAAAGAGAACTGGGATCACATCAGGCGTGACATATATCATTTGAAAATGCTTCATCACTCTCTAAGTCCTTTTCAAAACTTGTTGAATTCATGATATTTTCCTCAACTTCCGAGAAACAAGATTGATAAACTTTTAAGAAACTATAGTTTGATTTCCTCCTCAGCTCTTTATAGGTTTCATGCCGCTCATCTCAAGTTCAGAACTTTATTTGGATTCTTCAAATTACTCATGAAATGATCCAATGCAATCTTTTGCCCCGTCTTCCATTTAATGCCATTATAGTACCATCCATAATGATGAAATTATACCCTTGGTATTGACATAACTCTAGCACCCTGCTGTCCCCACCTAGCCTCCCACGATACCGTTATGAAGTGCTCCCGCTTTGGCAATGCTAACACGGTCCTCTACCTCTTTGGCGAGTTCCCTGCCCCCAACACACTTTGATACGGCACTCTCATCAACTGTCTCATTGTTTCAATTCAACCATACCACCAAGGCCGAGGCCACATTTGAAGAGATGGTCTTGTACAGCATCATGCCTAGCCATAGAACACTTCCTCCGATATTTACTTGCAATGTTTGCACACATTCCCTATTGATTTAGCTTATTGATCATATCATCAAATCCATGGCTCAATATAGCCGTCGACGCTTCGACATGGTTGCTTACTTCACCATGACTGCTTACCTTCCAGGTGGGAGGACTGAGGAAGCATGAGATGTTATGGGTCAGAATGTTTGAAGAAAGGTTGCTAATAGCTGTAGAAGCTTACACTCGTAGCCTCGTTGGTTTTGCTTGAAAGGAAAAATCAAAGAGGCCAAGCGATTAATGGGTACAATGGAAAGCCTTGGTTGTCCAAAAGATGTTGTAGTGTGTTGATCAAGGTGCCATGTAAAATTGGAAAATTCAATGAAGTGGAAAACTGATGCATGCAAGCTAGACAAGTCCACACACGAGGAAGCAAAGCTGAAGATGCATGGATGGCCTCACACCAACCCCTTAAGAGTCTTCAAGTGTACATCCCTGATCTCCCGAAGAAATGTTTGAAACTTCCGACCTTACACTAGTTACATCTCACAAGACCGTGGTCCTGCACCATATATAGCAAGCAAGGAATTTAAGAAATTTTAAAGCGTTATTGATAAACACTCGATTGCAAAATAATGCAACTAGAGCCTATTTATAGATGAAATCTCCTAATGCTAATAGACTTTTGTAATTTCCATTGGACATAAATTTCATAAAAAAATAAAGAGAATTGTACTAAATAAATAGTAGAAAAATATTCCTAACTCCTATATCTAAATGAGTTTCCAAAAGAAGAAAAATGTAGAAATTCAAAATCAAGATATTAATTGAATTTTTAAGATCCAAGGGTGTGTGTGCAAAAGGTCAACTTCAAGAATCAAGAGATGTAGGCGTAATTTTGTGAAATATATATATTTTTTCCAACTTGAGAGGATGGGCACGAAAGACGGATCTGTCTAAGTTTTAACAAATTATTGATGATTGACATTTGTTATTTTGCCTAATTTTAGTAAATCATTAATAATTGATATTAAAGAAATAATTTGCGTTCATCCATAGCAATTTTTGGTAACTTACAATATCATGCTTTCAAAGATAGAAATCGTATCGTCTTACCCAAAAAAAGATAGAAATTGTATCCTACACAGCGTGTGTCACATATGGCCGTGAATCACAGCTGCCTCATTCGTCAAGCGACGAGATAATTTCCCTTCAAAGGAACGACCATATGATTTTCTCTTCAAGGACACGCGGATGCGCACGAGAAAACTGTGATTTCTTATCCACGGTCTACGGGTCACTGGTGGTGTCTGCTAGTACCATGAGGGTTCGTCTCAAGTTCAGGGAATTCGGACACCGATCGGCAATAACCAACCACGCCTTCCTCCTTGTCCTTTATATCTCCGTCACACCATCTGAGCCTGAGGAGGAGGAGACGGAAGGTAGCCCCCGGCCGGCAGTGGTCGTCTTCTCTTCCGGTTTCGGTCGGATCCCCTCCTTCCCCTCCATGTGATTGGTTGGGCGTGCGTTTAATCTCCCGCCGCCCCTTTTAATATTTTCTTTCTTTCCGAACAGCCTCTGTTCTGTTCCTGGTGTTCTGGACTCGGACCACCATCCGCTGCTGCTCCTTTCTATCTGCTCAATTCCTCTCCTGATGCTTCTCTTCTTTTGCCTCAGGTGCTACTGCTGCTACCGCAGAGGATTCTTCCACGAGCCTTGGGGGAAGGTGGGTAATTGTCACCCGTAACCAAATTCTTGATCGGGATCGGGCCTTTCTTGGTTTCCCCGATTCTTCGAAAGAAATCTCGGAGTATTTTTGCTTGTTTGATAGAGTTTTAGGTGATCTGTAACCAATCTATTCCCTTCCGGTTTGATTATATATATATATATATATATATGCACACACATATGGTCGCGTTTCTCGTGGATTTGAATGAAGCATGTTGTTGATTTGATTGTATTTTGAGACAATATTCGACTCGTTCTGGTTATTCCGTGATCGTTTTCTGAAACATTGAAAAAAGAATCCGGTCATCTTTTCTCTATTAAACTAGTGAAACATGATGAGCCTTTTTCTCTTCTTGCTGAATAGAACGTTGATGGCTTTTGAGGAAGCCATCGATAATTTTTGGCTTGATCGGGAGCTCGTCTTTCTAGATATCAGGATAGGCGACCATCTTTTTAACCTTAAACCTCACGTTTTCTTAAAAAGGACAATTAGTATATATCTCCTTTAGTGAATTTTGCTCAAAAAATAATCCACGAGTAAATTCTTAGCTGTGGTGTTGACATATCAATGGTTTTTGTGTAATGAATGTGTTCCACGAGGCCGGATCGGGTTGCCCAGTTCCACCTTGAATTTTCGGATTGCTCCAAAAACAAGGAGTTTTGCCTGCAGCTTCTGTAAATCTACAGTTGACGCTATTGATGGACTTGCTTTGCTTGGCTTTGTGTTGTAGAACTAACAAGGCGAAGTTGTGGAGATGGCTGCGGGAACAGTTCCTGCTTTTCCTGGTCTCAAGACCGGGGATTGCGGCTTGAGCTTTGCAAAGAGCATAGACTTTGCAAGGGTTTCTTGTGCTCCTGGTCCGCAGAGGTTGAAGTTTCGGAGAGCCAAGGTGCCTGTGATGAGGAATGCCATTTCAGGTTCAGATACCGTTCAGATGCAGCCTGCTTCAGAAGGAAGTCCTCTCCTAGGTACTACCTCTCGCCTAGGGATGTTACACTTCTCTAGTCATCTAGCTTTGTCGACGAGAGTTATTTCGCGCTGCCTTGTGCATAGAATATCATGGCATGTTAGCAACTGATATGCTGGAATCATGTCTGACAGCCTTGCGAGTTCCTTACAAACTACGTCTTTTATTTTGCCCCTCTCCACCATGTCTTTTCCTTAATCTATCTATTTCCTTTGCTAAGTGTTTCTCTCTCCAATTTATTAGAACTTTGGGGAATTGTGTAGTTTCCATCATTGATTTTTCTTCTTTTTTTGTCAAAAAGGAATTTTCTTTTCCTTTAGTTTGTTTATTTGGTTCTCATCATTACAAGGTGTGATTTGAAGTTGTCTTACTTGTTCTCTAATATTTGTTTATAGTTCCCAGACAGAAGTACTGCGAATCAGTACACAAGACCGTCAGGAGAAAAACCCGTACTGTGATGGTTGGAAACGTGGCTCTTGGCAGTGAGCATCCTATAAGAATTCAGACAATGACTACTTCCGACACCAAAGATGTGGCTAAAACCGTTGAGGAGGTTCGTTTACTTCCCTGTTTTCTGTCAATTGAAACATGTGACGGTTATTGCTTTTAATATTAAATGTTCAAATGCACATCACTTTCTTTGGTGTCCATTGTGATATTTTGTATATGAGATATTCCTAGTTCCACACTTCCAGGTTTTCATATCATGCCTCCTGATGCTTGTTAAAATAATTAATCTGCTAAATAGAATTTATTGTGCTCAAGGGCTCATGGCTTAGACAGATCGGTTTTTGCTCCCGCGTATGTGAGGTATTGTCCATTTTGGCCTCTGGCCGCTATAGCATGGGGCCTCATGGTTTTGCTCTTAAAAAAGTGCCTCACAGGAAGAAAATGTCCCATTCCATATAAGTTAGACTCCCCTCAACTCACAATCGGTGTGGGATTAATGATGCCATCTCCCACAATAGAATCTATTATATTTGTTAATATCAGCATCCATAAAATATGTGATGTAGGCAGTATGATATGCTTAGATAAAGCACCAAATCTGAAATTGTAGTGTTCAAACATGTATTCTTCATTAGAAAAGCCATCCAAACTAGTGTGGATTCAAAAGATGTTTTTTCAACATTGGTCAAGTCTGCAATAGATAGGGTTTGTTAGGATGACAGCTTATCAGAGAAGAAGATAAAGGAAATGGGAAATTAAAAAAAGAATGGTGAGGATTTGACTGTGAGAAAGTTAAGCATGGATTCCTTCCATAGAGATCAGACATTTCAAATTCTCAAATGCACTGAAGATTTTGCTGGTTTATATCTGAGTGCATCATTTGCATATGAAACATGAGTTTCTCATTTAATAACAGCATGACATGAACCTATATTCTAGGTTCCTTCCTGTATCTTATCATTATGGTTCAAAGTCACATGTGGCATATGCTAGCTGGAAGGAGTATCAAAGTTGATACACAGTATATTGTTTATACACTCTATTATTCTTTTATAGATACCAGTATTGGAACTCTCATGATACAATCAGTTTGTGCTCCAGGTTAACCCTAATAATCAATATATATTGACTTATACTATGCGCCATCTATTGTTGATTTTAAGCCTTACTTCCTTTTGGGATGGCATCCGGGATTGCCTTTGCACACACAGTATTGACCAATGATCAATCTCCACAAGTTTCAGTACTTTATTCTCCTAGTTTAGGTTCATGTGCATGTTTTCCAACAGACAGAAGTTTTCCTTATGCTAAATTTTGTCATTTCATCTGGGGAATTTCAAATACTATGGCTTCTTTTTGTTAAGATTATTTTAGAAGTAATACATGCTCTCATTAATGCACTTAAATTGGATGTGTACTTGACTCAAGCATTTGTGTCAGCAGGTAATGAGAATAGCAGATAAAGGAGCAGATTTGGTCCGTATTACAGTTCAGGGAAGGAAAGAAGCAGATGCTTGCTTTGAAATCAAGAACAGTCTTCTTCAGAAAAAGTAGGTCTTGAATTTCTTGTCTGGATTGTAGGAAGAAGTTAAGCTTTGATATATGTTTATTTTCATATAACTGATGTTCTTTTGTCCAGCTATAATATTCCTCTTGTGGCTGATATCCATTTTGCTCCTTCGGTTGCACTGAGAGTGGCCGAATGCTTTGACAAGATCCGTGTCAACCCGGGAAATTTTGGTATGTGTGCTTTAAATTTTTTTATCCAATTTGTAGAAGCATAAAACCTCTCACTGGTATCCAAGTAATGGTTAGCTTCCTAAGATCACTGAGACAGTATGGTTGCAGCTGATAGGAGGGCTCAGTTTCAGAAGATAGAGTACACTGAGGAAGATTATCAGAAAGAGCTTGAGCATATTGAACAGGTCAGAGAATTTTTCTTATTTCTTTGTTTTTCCTATTCAGGCTCTCTGTAAATTGCACAGGCATGGTTCAGCCATACTGTTGCAGAATATGAATGATAAAGGCCTTTAGCATGCTAGTGAAATTATCTAATTTATGCGAAGCTACCCTGTAGAGAGTTGTTATAGAATTCAAGCTGTAAATACAACAAGAGTTTTACAAGAGCTCAGACGTATAATTTACATAACTGTATATAGAATTTTGCCACTTTTATATGATATGTTCGTTTCCTGGACTTCAGACTATCTCCATATCGGGGCTGTTGAAGCCTTTTTAGTCCTCTTCAACAATTTTTTATCTGATATGACATTAATCCTCATCAATAGATATTTAAGACTTGTAAGTTGCAGCAGGTTGTGTAGAAACCTACATTTCACACACATTAGATGCCTTCCAGCTAGCTAACCATTTCATTTTGTTGGTATGCATTGCAATCTTCTTCAATCTTTTACTGTTGGATCAATCATTGGTTTTCTTTGTCAAGCCAGGTTTTCTCTCCATTGGTTGAAAAATGTAAGAAATATGGGCGGGCAATGCGTATCGGAACAAATCATGGAAGTCTTTCTGATCGTATAATGAGTTATTATGGTGATTCTCCTAGGGGAATGGTGATTAGATTCTTTTACTCTCCATTTGTTTCCTTGTATATCAAAATGAATTTTTGCTGAAGTCCTTGCTTGCTGATCTTTTAACAGGTTGAGTCTGCATTTGAGTTTGCAAGGATCTGCCGTAAGTTGGATTTTCACAATTTTGTCTTCTCAATGAAGGCAAGTAATCCAGTAGTCATGGTCCAAGCATATCGAATGCTTGTCGCTGAGATGTATGTTCAAGGTGGGACTATCCTTTGCACTTAGGAGTTACTGAAGCTGGTGAAGGTGAAGATGGACGAATGAAATCTGCTATTGGCATTGGAACTCTTCTTCAGGTACAAGCTTTTTGGAAATCTGAAGGTTGACTTTTTTTGAAGTTAAGGAGGTAATGGAGTCCTTGGAATCATGACATTTATTATAAGGAGGATTAAAAAAAAGAAAGATTGTGGTCTATTACTTCCTTTTGCTTGCATAATCAACAAATGCAATCTTGCATAAGCTCTTGTCCTGTCATGTCCTTTATAAGTAGAAGCAAGAATAAATGAATGCATCTTTTCATTGCCAAAAACACCTAAAATTGAAAGTTTTTCCTTATTAGTTTGCATTTTGGAGGATGTCCTAAGAAGGGCCCTGAGTATATTAATTTTTTAGTGATTAAATCTCTAAAGTTTCTGAACAGATGGTGATCATCTAGTACAAGTATATAAAGAAAACTCAGAAGGAGCTTGTAAGGAAATGGAAAATATGTAGTTTGGCCATCATATTTGCTTCCACATTGCCAGTGAGATATCTTCATAAGTACAAACAACTTTGAACTATATAGGTTCAACCAACTTTGGAGTTTTCAGTTGCTGGATATCTAACAACTCTTCCAAAGTGCAAAATCTTCATTTTTTTCCTCATGTGTGGTTTGCTTAGTGAGATATGTATAACTGTTTCTCAAGTGCATAATTGTCTATCATGAAACCTCCCACTCTCCACCCTAATCCAAAGAAGAAAAAGAAGAAGAAGAAAAAAAGAGCAAAAGCAATATTCATGACAACCTTCAGAAAGATATCTCACAATTTTTATGCTCATTTTGTACCCAGCGCATACATAATGAAGTCCCTTATGGCACTTCTGTTGATTTATGCCCACATGGCATTGAGATATATCAGAGATGGGAGTTAACATTCTCTTTGCTGACTGGTATCAAGTCTCTGTATGAAATACTAGCTGCGGATTCTAAAACTTCCTCAAGATGTAAAATTTTTCTGATTCCATGCATTGGTAGTACTAGAACAGAGGACATGAAGGTCTTAGTTTTGGCATTTCGTAGAATAATTATGGCAGGAAGATGTCTCTAAATGAACCACCATTATACTTGGGGGTTGCGAACCTTATGGTAGGTTAAATTTGCCAGTGGGGAATTAATCAAGGATGGCTTATATGATTGACTTAATCTTACGACATTATTAGTAAATGTAGTTTCCAAATGTCTGTTTTGCAACAGGATGGGTTGGGGGATACAATCCGGGTCTCCCTCACAGAACCACCAGAGGAAGAGATTGATCCTTGCAGAAGACTAGCTAACCTGGGCATGCAAGCTGCAAACGTTCAAAAAGGAGTTGTAAGTCTCTTTTCTTCCCTGCATTTTGTCAAAACAGTTTTTGATGTGCATCTGTAGGCTAGGGTTAATGTTCTAGTTATTAACACAAACAGACATGTTATATGTATGTATATCTCTGCATGTGTATGTCTCTATGCATGCTTGCATCTTTGAAACCTAACTTGTATCAAATAATGCTTTTTGATAGGTTCCTTTTGAAGAGAAGCATAGACGTTACTTTGATTTCCAACGTAGAAGTGGTCAATTACCAGTGCAGAAGGAGGTTAGCCTTGAGTTTATTCTTAGGTTAGCTCACATATTCAGATCATTTTTTTTTCCTCATTTTCATGATGCAGGGTGAAGAGGTGGATTACCGAGGAGTCCTGCATCGTGATGGCTCTGTTCTTATGTCAGTGTCGTTGGATAAGTTGAAGGTCAGTTTTGGCTTTGTATGTTCTCCATTAATATCAGTTTCATGTTGCATTTCCCCTTATCATAATTTGTACAAATTGAAAGTCAATGCTTAAGACTTGTCTTTAATTGCAAAATATCATGCAACACCGGTATATGCCCGCAATAGCAGGAGTGACAGTTATATAGACTGAATGTTCCTTGTTTATTTAGTTCAGCTTACAGCATATTGTCTAAGTTACATATTTTAGGTATATAATATCTGTTTCTGGTAATTTGATACTCTCCATCTCTCTCAGAATTTAATGGCATTAACTGGTCTTCTACTTCATGATTTTATATTGGTCAATGATTTGACAGTTACTTAGTTTACCCTCTATGGTCAGGTTACTTGCGATTCTCATGTTGACAATAGTTTTCCCCTTCTTCAGGCACCAGAAATTCTTTACAAATCTCTTGCAGCAAAGCTTGTTGTTGGCATGCCATTCAAGGTTTATGGTTCTTACTTTATTGCTGATTTGATATCCATTTAAGGTAGTAAATACTTAACATATCTGGTACAAACATCAGGATCTGGCAACGGTAGACTCAATTCTTCTGCGAGAGCTTCCATCAATAGAAGATGTTGATTCTGTGAGTACACTATGCACTTCTTCTTTTAGTGAAGGAAGAAATCATCATCTAAAATGTGTTTTGATTTCATCAGAGTTGAGTCTTATTTGTACATTCTCTATAAATCACAAACATATTTGTGGGACTTGGAGCTGACTGAAAATTATTAATATATGGTCAGAGGTTAGCTCTTAAAAGGTTGATCGATATAAGTATGGGTGTTTTGACTCCATTGTCAGAACAGCTGACAAAGCCTCTTCCTCATGCCATTGTCCTTGTAGACCTCAAGGAACTCTCCACTGGTGCATACAAGCTTTTGCCAGAAGGTAAGCTATTTTGGATCTACTCTCTGTAACTGTTGAGCAAATGAAACTTCACGTGCTTCATAATATTTTCTTAGGCACTCAGCTGATTGCATTGTATATTGTGCCTGTTGATGCCATTTGTCTTTTAGGCACTCGATTAGCTTGCACCATCCGTGGGGATGAACCCTACGAGGAGCTAGACATCCTAAAAGACGTCGATGGTATAACAATGTTGCTGCATGATCTTCCCTATGGCGAAGAAAAAATCAGCAGGATTCATGCTGCGAGGAGGTGATGATTTTCGTGGCTACATTTTCTAGTATTGCAAACAATTAGTCATATTCCAGCTAGGAATCCCCATCTTGTTTCTGTGACAGGCAGCCTTATTGTCTCCTTTCCTTCACAGCCATTCTTTTATCTGCCTGTCCAACCTAATATTTCATCTTTAAAGCATTAAGCTGTAATTTAAGTTCACATGTAGAAGTAAAATCAGTTAATTTTTTTGTCCATCCATCATGCTGCAGGCTATTTGAATATTTAGAAGATAATGCGCTAAACTTCCCAGTAATCCATCATATACAATTTCCTGAAGGGATCCATAGGTAACTTTATGGCTCTAATAGATCCTTGAGGAATGGCAGACTGGATACTTTTTTTCCCTCACACTAGTCGTGCTATTCACATTCTACAGAGATGATCTGGTCATCACTGCTGGGAGCTATGCTGGTGCTCTTTTAGTTGACGGCCTTGGGGATGGAGTACTGCTTGAGGCTTCTGATCAAGATTTTGACTTCTTGAGAAATACATCTTTTAACTTACTTCAGGGTTGCAGAATGCGCAACACAAAAACCGTAGGCTTTTTATTTTAGTGTTGTTTTCTTGCCACCAAGTGAAACTTGTCAACAATCTTGATTCTCAGGATTGTTACCTGATTGTCAAGGAATAATTCATGCATAAAACTGTATTGCAGGAGTATGTCTCATGCCCATCCTGTGGCCGTACACTGTTTGATCTTCAAGACATAAGTGCCCAAATTAGGGAAAAGACATCACACTTGCCTGGCGTTTCAGTAAATTCGTGATCCTATCATCTGAAGATGTTATTAAAGTTTAGCAGACATTCATAGTTTGCTCTTTTCTCTTGCAGATTGCAATCATGGGTTGTATTGTGAATGGGCCAGGAGAGATGGCTGATGCAGATTTTGGATATGTTGGTGGTGCTCCAGGAAAGATTGATCTCTATGTTGGGAAGGTAAGTTTGTTCTCCTGCTGAAATGACTGCATGCTCACAAATTTCTTTCCATAAATTCATCTGATGATGCAATTAACTCCAGTCAGTTAAGATGTTTCAAGTATTGCATATTGGTGCATGACATTGATGTCTTTCTAGAAGTTATATACAGCAAAAGTTTTTGTGTTTGCTGCTGGAAAATGTGTAAGGCTTGAAGCATCTCATGGAATACTTCTCAAATACCCACGCTTCACATTGTCAAGACTGGTGGCTTTTATTCTTAGTGGACTAGATAGGGCTAAGTATTTGATGAATTTAATTAAGGGATATATTTAAGTTCCTAGTAGTCCATCCCAGTTTTTTCGGCATCTTGAAACACAGTTGCGGCAAAGAAATTTTTTTCCCCCCAACTTTTCTTGATCAGAATCCTTTACACTACCATTTTCAAAATTCAGTTTCACAAATTCTAGTTTTAAAAAATGAATGTTGTACAAAGATGGGACTACTTTGACCTCTCTTACGAGTTCAAGGATGCCTCCGCATGTTAAACATCCTTCTTCCTTGTTGTTTCATGTTTGAGACCGTTTGAAACTGGAATTTTGATTGCTGCACCTTCTATAGATTCAACAATAACAGATTTTCCTTGAAACGTACAATGAATTCACTAATTGTAAGTAACTAATACAAACAAAGCAACAGAAGCAGATCTATTGTGAGAAATTTATTTCATTTAAAGCTGACACAATGACTTTCATGCATCAGACGGTGGTGAAGCGAGGTATTGCAATGGAGCATGCAACTGAAGCATTAATTCAGCTGATAAAAGACAATGGTCGTTGGGTTGATCCTCCTACCAACGAATAAGTCTAGACCGTGTCACAGAACTATGAGGCATTTGCTGATGGTTAAATTTATGCGCCTCTTTCAAACATTTATGTTGAAAATGACTGTTTATGCATGTGTCTGCTACAATTCAAATTAAATGAAATGGATTTAGATTCTCAAATTATTCTCTTGATTGCTTGGATGACCGTGCCACTAAGATTGGGCTGTTGATTATATTCATCACGGTCTCAGTCGCAGATGCTTAAGAAAAAATACAGTGACTTGAAGTGGCAGGACATCTGAATTGAGTTGATTTCTGTACCTCTGGGAAGCATGGTATGCACTTTCAGTGACAAATATACAGGGCATTAAGGTAGTGAATTTCAAAGGTGGACGAGCTCATGACTTTTCAAATGCACTGGAAATTTCACAAAGGATCATGCTCAGTGTTGAGTCTCTAATGTTAGTGAAAATGACTTGTTTTAAGGGCAATCAAATCGCCAGTCATATTGGCTTTAGTCATCTAGGTCATCTGGGGATTTGTTTGGGGCGTCGTGGTGGGCTTTAATTCCATCTGTTCATGATGAAAGAAGTTCCTTACAATTTCACATCACAGATTGGAAAATGGGGCCTGTCTTTGGATATCCTGTTGGAGGCTGATGATGGGAAAACAACGTAGAATGCTTCCGCTAGAAGCCACCTTGAAAAGGTATTCGGTGTTCTCTATCATTGAGACTTTGATCATTGATGGCCATCACAAAATCTTCAGTACTGCAGTGTTCTGGGCTTTGTTGGAAGCTGGGAGAAACTGCGAAGCTAGCTTGGAATGTTCCTTGACCCTAACCTCGGAAGCAAACACGCAAAGTGTCATTTTTCGAAAGCCTCGTAAGCGAAGATGCAAATTAAAAAAGGAGACATATTAGAGAAGCTGTAGGAGTAGCATGGGCTAAGAGCACAGTAATGAAAAACTGATTTAGATGATATGGACAATGTACAATAAAGATGAGGTTATTCTAAGGGGGCTTTGTAGAAGCACTTACTGGGAAAAGAAGGAAAAGACCTAAGGTGAATTTAGGGATGGCAAATTTGGATTTTGGACTCATTTAACAAGTTGAGTTTGGGTTGACAAATTTTTGACATATTCTTTATCCAACCTGATCCGTATTTAGTCCGAATCAACCCAAGTGCCACACCTAGGGACTATGGATAGAGGTTACAAAGAAGGATACGGAGAAATATGGAATAGCATCAGATGTGCTTATACCATGAATATGTGGCGAATGGAGGTCTATTAAGCCAATATCGATTAATTTGGACAAGTTTAGATAGTTATGTTATGCTATAATGTATATCATAATATTGTATTATGATTGATTAAATTATATTTAAGATTATATTATGTTATATTATATTCTATTAAAGTATACTATACTATACCATAATATAATATCATATAATATTATAATAATATTATAATAATATATAGTAATAATGTGATAATTATATAATATCAAATATAATATAATAATATCAGTGAAGGTAGTCTTACCATATCAGTCATAGTATGATCATACCCCGCGCATAAAAGAGTCAAATATAAGAACTTCAATTGTAATTTGCGATACAAGCAACTGAAATACAAATATGGCATTTCATGTAGGCATCAACCACAAACGCATGCAACCAAACAACCTTTAGTAGATAAAGATCAGTAGAAGGACGACCTTTTTGCTTTTAACATTATTCTCAACTTGTCTTTTAGTGTTGTGAAAAGTATGCAAGCATCCACTTCCATATTCTTGTTCTCAAGCTAAATAAAGCTTAGAGCACGTGTAGAAAAGTAGTACAAATCTAGTGTTCACCAAAGTCATGCAATCTTCCTCGTAAAAAGATTAAGTCTTGCTACATAAGATCACACCAGGTGATAAAAAAACCTAAATAAGGCAAAAAAAAATCAAAACCTGTATACTCAACGAGAAAGATCAACTGGAGTGCTATGAGAATGAGCGCCTAAATGTTTAGCCTCACAAATTTTATTGCTATTATCATATCATTATTAAATAATAAAAGCATACCTAAATATCTTCAAAGTATTAAAATATAATCATTGATGTGAGCTGAATCAGAAAGAAGCACGATACTTGCATTGTCTGTTGGTGCCACTACACCAGCAAATGAATGATTGATACATCAATTCTATGAACTGTATTTCTTGCTAAAGTTGATGACAGTTGTTCATGCCCTTGCATGAAATATGATTGTATATGTGCCTTTCGTATTGAAACAGAGAACACGCAAAAACTTGGAAGAGGAATAAAACAAATAAATTTGTATTCAATAGATGAGGCCTTTCTTTTGCTCCTATCGAGAGCTGCAGTTTCTTTTATAATAACCCTACAAGCTTGGCAAACCAAATAGAATAAGATCCTCTAACAACTAAACAGAATCAAAACAAATAACAGCAAACAAACTTCAGTTGAGATAAAAACTCCAAACAGCTAATCAAAGCTAAAAACTTGACAAATTCTGGTAAAGCTTATCAACTCAAAACCAATCAAAACTATTTCTTGTTTTGGATTAGCACTATCATTCCCCTTAATCCAAATTTCCATGCTTGTCATGCCCACCTTCTTTTTGAGCTTGATGAAAGTCTCGAACTTCAAAGGTTTGGTTAGGATGTAGGCGAGCTGATCACCCAATTTGCAGTAGACGGGCTCAATTTCTTCCTTGTTGACTTGATCTTTGAGAAAATAAAATCTCAAGTCTATATGCTTGCTCCTCCCATCAGTGATTGGATGCTTGGCCAGATTGATAGTAGAGACATTGTCGACATTAATCTTTCTAGGACACCACACTTTAAAATAAATATAATTCAACATATTTCTCAACCAAATTGCTTGACATACACATGAGGCTACTGCTGCATATTCAGCCTCACTAGTTGAAAGAGCAACTACGGACTACTTTTTAGAAGACCATGAAATTGCTGTTGAGCCAAACTTAAAGAGATGCCCTATAGTGCCTTTCGATCATCTTGATCTCCTCTCCAATCACTATCAGAATATCCAATAAAATTATTTACAACATTTGAATAGAAGAAACCATGATCTAAAGTGCCCTTTATAGATCGCAGGATCCTCTTAGCAATTTGAAGATGAGATTGCTTTAGTACTTCCATAAACTTGCTAACTAGTCCAATTCTATAAACAATATTAGGTCTAGTATATGTTAGGTACCTTAGACTTCCAACTATGCTTTTAAAATAAGTTGGATCTATAGTAGAACCATCACCTGATTTAGATAATTTGGTACCAACTTCCATAAAAATTTACACAGAATTGCATTCAAATATTTTAAACTTCTTCAATATCTCAGTAGCATATCTCTTCTGACACATAAAATCCCATCTATAGCTTGGATTACTTCAACCCAAAAAATAAGGCATCAAACCAAGATCCGTCATCTCAAACTCTGACTTCATAGCAAGCTTGAAGTCCTTGATCATATCATCATAGAGTGATTATTCCTATGAAATCATATCATCATATATAGGCCGATTAATAAAATGTCACCTTTGCTTTTCTTCACATAGAGGGCATGTTCATTAGGGCACTTCTCAAAGCCATCTTTCTGTAGAAAATTATCAATCCTCTTGTTTCAGACATGGGGGGCTTGCTTGAGACTGTACAAGGCTTTCTTGAGCCAATGCACCTTATCTTCACTCCTTTGCTTAAAAAACCTTTGGACTGCTTGACATAGACTTCATCACATCCATTTGATGGATTTTCCAGTGGCTCTATGCAGCAAAAGAATAATTAAGTTTACTATTTCAATTCTAGCAATAGGAGAGAATATCTCTTGATAGTCAATTCCTGACGGCTGCTCGTAGTCCTTTGCTACTAACCTTGCCTTATATCTTTTCGCTTCATCATTTAGCTTCTTTTATTTTAAAACCTACTTCACTTTAATTACTTTCTTTCTTGGTGGAATATTAGTCAGCTGTCAAGTGTTGTTTTCTCAATAGCTTTTATTTCTTCCTCTATTGCATTAATCCACCTATCATCTTGCACTGCTTCCTCAAACTTGATTGGATCATAATCTGCAAACATAGCATAATGGATCAATTCTCCATCCTTATCAACATTATTATCAGATATTACCTCAAAATCTTATAATCTTAAAGGTGTTGCTGAGCTTTATGGGGCCTTTGATCAGGAATTTGCTCATCATTTTCTACATCTTGAGGTGCCTATGCCTCTTTTACATCTTTACATTCTTCTAGCATTGTCTTTCTTGGATCTAGCTCTTTCTCTATATTCCAATCCCATGCATCTGTTTCATCAAAAATTACATCTCTACTAATAATCACTTTCTTTGTAGTTGGATTATACAATTTGTATCCACCAAGTTTTGCAGGCTTATAACCAATAAAGACAGCTTTCTCACTTCTATCATCAAGCTTGATTCTAAGTTCACCTGAAATATGTGCAAAAACAGTAGAGCCAAACACCTTGAGATACCTGACACTTGGCTTAAAGCCACTCCAAGCTTGTTCAGAAGTTACATTCTGCAAATTCTTAGTAGGTGATCTATTCAATAAATAAACTAAACAAGAAACTGCTTCAACCCAAAGTTATTAGGTATACCTTTAGCTTTTAACATACTCCTTGCTATGTCCATGATGGTTCTATTTCTTCTTTCTGCAACTCCGTTGTGCTATGACATATACCGAATGTTGATCTCATGCTCAATTCCTTGCTGTGCACAAAACACTGCAAATTGATTGAAAGTGTATGATCACTGTCGTAAGCGGTCAAAAATAAACTCTACTCAATACTATAGTTAGGATGAGTCAAGATCGTATCTATAGGAATCGCATAAGTTACGTTTGAGAAATTTAATTTAGATTAAATAGTAGAATAAATGGTGATTAAAAACTACTTAGACTGATAAGAAAGCAAGTAAATAAAAGAATTAATTAAAGGTTGGATGCAAGTATGGAAGAGAATTCTCAAGATTTCAGCTATTTTCTTGTTAGATAGCTGGTATCCTTTTTAACATGTCTTTGCTTAGATATCTAAATAATAAAGATATAGTCTATCTTAGAGAGCATGGCCCGCACCCGTTGGATCATGGCTCATCCCTTAAAGCTATAGCCTAGTCTAAATTATCTAGATACAAAAGAGAGATTTTTATCTAAGTATAATCTATCCCAAAAGTACGAACTGTATCCGTAGATCATAGCTCGTTCCAAGGATAATAGACTATTCTAGATTAAAGACTTATGCATAGAAATAAAGATATAAAATATAAGTAAGTAAAATCAATCTTCATTGCATATTAAAAGAGGAATACATAAGATTTCATAATAAAAAATACTGTCAAAATGAAATTATAGAGATCTCCTGAGAACGTGACGACTAGCCGGCCATTGGGAAGCTTTTCATTGAAATCTTCATCCTGAAACTCTGTAGACTTCTTCCCACGGGCTTGGAGAAGAACTTAAAAGTTGAAGGAAGGAATTTTTGTGGAGAAGAAGAGGTCTTTAGGTTGGTTGTTTGGAGGTTTGGAGATGGGAGAGGGGATGGCGTGTGATGGATTGTGGAGGTTTTGGGTGTTTGGATGGCTAGCCTAGGTAAGGCGTGAAGGAGTGAGAGAGGGAGAAGAGATGAAAAAATGACAGCGAAAATGATTTTTAGATGGAGAAAGATGATGGAGGCATGGAGATGGATGGGGTTGGATGGAAGGATAAAAATATTCGATCTTTCCTCTCATTCTCTACAACCTTCTTTAATAAAGCTCCAAACTGCATCCCAGACACATCTGTTTCCACATGAATATCCGCACTTTCACATTTGAACCGCACAAAGCTTTCGCGCCAGCCAGCATCGTGCCTGTATCGTGCCCAACAGCTCGTGAGGATCCAAAATTTGAATCTCTGCATCCAATTCGTGTGAACTCCCACACAAGCTAGCTTGTTTAAGTTAAAATTGCATGCCCGTTTTCTCTCAGCTACACAAAAGCTCATGGGCCCGCATCGCATTCAAATCGCTGCATCAGGCACTTGTTCACCACACACCCAAGTGCCCATGTGATCGCTCAAACCCACATCTCGCACTCGTCTGCTATGAAGACCCAGGGACCCATTCACCCATGGTCACGCTCGTGTTTGAATCCATTTGGACTGCACCCAGACCACGTGAAAAGCTTGCGTGGGTTCATGTCCTGTTTGTGCATTTAATGTGCATGGCCCCACCACTTTACATATATAGCCGGCGGGCCAATCACCTTGTTTGATCCCAGCCAATGCACCACGTCCCCATCTCTTTCATCTCCAAAGGTCAAATGTTAAAGCCTATGGGTCCCTCTCTTCCTTCCCTAAGTATTTTTTTCTTTCCATTATTGCCATCCATATCCTCATATTTTTTTCTTGGATCTTCCTCCTTAAGCCCGTCCCACATTTGTATCATGCCTATATCCACATCAAATTAATTAAATCCAATCTATCAATTTTTATAAAATAACTAAAAAATATCAAATTTTTAATAAATAAAAAATAATTAAATAATATTAAATATTCTAATAATTTAATTTAATATTTACCACACCCTCTAACTTGAACTATACTCATCTTCGAGCAAAAAAGATAAATTAGCAATGTGTATCGACTCATCCTTGAATTAAAAGTCATCGTAAGTAGTTCTAAAGTCAGTTGATACTCGACTAGACCATCAAAGAGATATTTCATTGGATTACTAATTCAACCCAGTTAGTGGTTGAGTATTATCCATCGAAATTTTTAGAGATCTTCTTTCATCAACTCCTCATTTTACTCTTTAAGTCCTCTAACTTGATGTGAGAGGAATTTATTATCTTCTTATAATTTAATCTTTTATTATCTATTATTATTATTACTTTTTTAAAATGAGTCTAATGCAATGTCTTAGCCTCTTGAGCCTTCTAACTGATCCTTGTAGCAAGCTTTCAGTCAATGACTCCCAAATCAGTTGACTTTAGGACATTAGATGTAGAACACCCCTCGAACTTATTGACTCGAGTCCAAAAAATTACGAGGTGAGACTGACTCCAAACAGATTTCTTGGCATTCCCATCTTTTAACACGAACTACAATGCTTACTTAGGTGAAGGAGTCTGGTTACTCGTGAGACATTGCAGAACTTTTTTTTAGAATAATTTTTTTTGCATATCTTGACCTTTTCACCCATATCTCCATGAAGTAGATTCTTTATTGAGATAGGTGGGAAGAGAATTCTGAAATCACTTCAAAAATTTATTCGGGGCTAAACCCTTCTATTTATTAGACTTCCTTAATATCTCTAAAATTATCTAAACCATTGGTCATTCATCAATTAGAATATCCGATTAACTTCAAATCAAGATAAAATTTGGTACACAAAATTGATTATGGTCATACTTAAAGATTTGATTAATTTAATTATTCTCTTTCCAACTTTATTTTCATTGTCCCCAATAGAGAAGAGAAAAATAAAATATTCATCAAGGAGGGATACCACCTGATTTGTTGTTGTTTTCAAGTTCTTCCTTGTACTCCATCGGATTCTCATCGAATGTTGATGATGTGCTCTCCCCAATTGGGCTAGTCATCTTTATTAGATCTCTACAAAGAAAACTGGATAATGTAAAAGATAAAATGCTGGATTACCTTCTAATCAAGCGCTAAATTTAAGATCTTCAACTAGACCAAAGCAGCTCATTGTTGGTCGTATAGTAGATCCACCAAGTAGATGGTATCGATTAGTTCTTTGTTCTGAATTTCATCTATGTCACGTCTCAAATCTAAGATATAATACGATCATGCTACCGAAGGATGGGGCCCACGATAATACGAAGTCAATCAATCATAATCAGTTAAAATCTATCAAAAATAAGTTATAATAAAAGATTCAATTATGTTATTCATCAAGTAAATAAACCAATATTGGTTCAAAGCGAATAAATCCAAAAGATAATATCAAATCCATGTTCAAAATTAGTAGTTAATTATAAGTTCATAATAATCCTATAAATTCAATTTCAATTGCAAATCTCCATGCTCACTGATGCAGACCCTCTAGCCTAGATCATCTTTGCTTCCTAACCTTATTTATCTGGACAGAAAAAAAAAAGAATATGACCTACACTAGCTCAGTAAGTAAACCTTACACTATCTTACCTAGATCAAGCATAAATTTATACATGCATCAATAAATCATTTAGAAAAGATGATTATCATTGAAATATAAAATTTTTATAATAACAATATATCATAAATCAATGATGCTCTTGCATATGCATAAATCATGCAATTTACATAAATATAGTTTTCAATACATAGCATAAATAAATTCATAAATTATGTCAACTTCGTATATAAAGTTATAAATCATTTGTTATTCTTTTCATATCATGATTCTTAATAATTCTTTCAGACTAAATATTAAGGTCACTATTATACTCATGACATGATCATAATCATGTACCAACTACTATTATCCATTGGTAGGATCATATACTAACTATTATTATCCATTGATAGGGTCGTATGCCAATTATTATTACCCACTGGTAGGGTCATATGTCAATTACTATTACCCACTAGTAGGATCATATATAGCTATCTGAGAACTTTTTTTCATATTTCTTAAATTTTTTTTTAAAATCATATTTTATTAAATTATATTTTTTTAAATCATACATAAATAAAATACTAGATAATTTCATAAAGTTCATAATCTATAAATAATTTTTAATAGTACAACAATTGTGAAATCATTCTTTTTATAACAAGACATACGTTTCATAAATATAGAGTTTATATTTCATAAAAAAATCATTCATATTAAAATATTCATAAATCATTATTTTATAATAAATCATAAATTTCATAATGCATATGTTCGATCCTTATTTTATGAAAATATAAAATAATTTTTTTCATGATAAAACAGTCAATAATTTCAAAAGTAAGTAAGAAGTATCGGGATTACTTATTTTTTTCATCCTAGCCCTTCAAACTTTGATAGATGAATTTATCAAATCTATTTAATAAATTAAAAATATCATTAATTTTTATTTATTAATTTAATCATAAAGAAAGAAGACTGTAGATCGGATGGTCAGTTCAACCGGCAGTCAGGATGCTAGGATAATTTAGGATCTTCCTAACCAAGAATTAGATGTAGGTGATTTGATCAAAAAATCATGAAGCATGAAGTAGAATCAAAATCAAGATCAGTCAACAGATTCATCAATAATAGATTTCAAGGATATTTAACATGATCGGGACGGGATCTGATATCTTGCATGGATATTAAAGTAATTTTGAATTTTTTTGGATACATCATCTCAAGTTTATATGAGGATCCATGAATCAGATGAAAAGAGAATAGAGAGAGAAAATCCTAGAGAGAAGGAGAGAGAAATAAGAGAGGAGAGAGAAATTTTTTTCTCTCTTTTCTTTCTTCTTCTTCTTTTCTTTTCTTCTCTTGGCTGAACAGGGAGGAATGTGGGTGGGGCTGGTGGTTCTTGACTAGAGGACCGGCAGTAGGCCATGACAGCAAGTGACCGATGGCAGCGGAGCAAAGGAGGGCTGACGGCAAGTGGCCGACCAACAAAAAAAACCATAAAACTTCGAAAAATAGGGACCATCTCTTTCTTTGAATTTTCTCCAGTCATTGGCCAATCACTGACAACCATGACCTTCAGAGAAGATAGGTAGGAAGGTGGGGATCCAGACGTAGGGATGAGGTACTGCAAACGAGAGGCATTGCAAACGACGACGTCGGTGGACCGAAAAAAAAAACAATGTTCGATCAAATAAGAGAAAAACATGGTTCTTGCTTTTGTAGATTTTCGACAAATCTGACGGCCGGTGGGGGTGCATGACGCCATGAAAGGAGGAAGGAAGAAGAAGGAGGACTGGAGCTTACCTTAGGCTCTGGTGAGGTCTTTGATGAGAATTTGAGGCAAACACGATGAGAGCGTCTGTGGCTTCAATGGAAAAATCCGAGGAGAACGGAGAGGAAGAAGGCCGGTGTTCATCATGGACGGCTTTGAAGGAGGGAGGAGAAAATTTATAGGATAGAGAGGAGGTCGAATCCTTTTGGATTCGCCTTCCTCTCCGATGGGCTCATGTGGAAGAAGACTCTCGCTGGGAGTCTTCAACATTCTTTTTTTTCTTTTTTGTTTCTTCTTTACTTTTTTTTGTTTTGTTTTCTTTTTTATGCCCTAAGATTCGTGTAAGGGGATGAGATTTTAAGGCTGGATATCACATTCTACTCCTCTTAAAAATAGTTTCGTCCTTGAAACTTGGCATACTTTCATTTTCAAATAAGTGAGGATACTTTATCTTTATATTATCTTTATCATACTTTAAATCAGTTTTCGTCAATCTTAGTTTCTTATGATGTAATTCTTAAATAAAGTATCAATGAGAATAACTTTTTTTAAGTGAAGAGATCACATATAGTAATTTATTCAATTCTTTGAATATATAGTTAAACTTGAAAGACACAAAAGAATAAAAAAAATATATAATCAAATAATATATAGGCATCTATGGGTTGACTAGAATCGTACCTATAATGACTTGATCACCTATATTGGCATCCTGTTCAGTCAAAGCAAATAATCGTGCATTCTCTTTTTGATTCTGATCAGTGAGTTTGGTGGACTTAGAGTCATTCTTTTTATTAAGACAATCTCGTGCCAAATATCCTTTCTTGCCGCACTCAAAGCACATTTTGAATTTCTTATAGCAAGGCTCACTATGATTTCTACCACAGTACTCACAAGTCTCGGTTCCTTTCTTCTTATTAGAGTAGTTCTCTAAGTTGTCATGTTGGTCATTTTGAGTCCCAATTGTCTAGACCTCTTTCTATTTTTTTTTCTTATTTCGATCTTTAATATCTGATTCAACTTTCAAAGCTCGTTCTAGTACATCCTTATAGCCATTAAAAAGATGAGAGGATAAACGATAGCAAATTTATATCCTAGACTATGCTCAAATCTATTTACTTTATTTTTTTAGATTCTATAAGTTCGGGGCAAAATCGATCTAACTCATTGAATTTGTTTGCATACTCCAGTACTATCATATTATCTTTTTGCTTCAAATTAAAGAACTCATTTTTTTCACTAATCTCATCGATTCAGAAAATACTGATCATAAAATCTCTTTTGAACTCTTTTATGTCAATTGATTATCATTATTTCATATGCATCTTTATTACAGCCCACCAAAACTCAATATTTTTTTTAGTGTAGGAATGGCTAACCTAATCTTTACATCCGCAGGATACTATAGTGCATCAAACATTTTTTCATGTCTCTACAACCAGAGGATCAGGTCCACCTCAAATAGTGATGAATTAAGCCTTTTAAATCTCTCGTAATATGACTCTAAAGATAGTACAGGTTGAAGAGCGACTTGTGTCTACTGTTGTTGAATAAGCTGGGCCACTACTTGACATACTCCAGTAATATCTGTCTGAGTGACCGGTGCATTAGGGACCTGCTCAACCGATTGGCTAGCATTTTCTTCGTAGTCCTTCTTGCTCCTCTCTTTCTATTGGCAGAATTTATCGAGATTTCATTCTCTCTATTGCTCATTGTCACCTAGATAAAAAATACACGCATTAATTAACTTCCTTAAATGAGTAACGAAAACTCTAAGAAAATCTTGTCTATTCTTATTTAGTTAAATATGATCTAGCTAAATGAGACTTATCTACCCATTATTAGACTTTAAGTCTATCCATGATCAAATCTATTACTTTGATATCATAAAATATTATGCCTCAAATCTGAAACATAACACGATCATGCTACGGAGGGATAGAGCCCACGATAATATGAAGTCAATTAATCATAATCAGCTAAAATCTATTAAAATAAGTTATAATAAAAGATTTAATTTTGTTATTCATTAAGTAAATAAATCAATATTAGTCAGAGCGAATAAATCCAAAAGATAATATCAAATCTATGTTTAAAATTAGTAGTTGATTATAAGTTCATAATAATCGTATAAATTCAATTTCAACTGCAAATCTCCATGCTTACTGGCATAGACCCTCCAGCCTAGATCATTCTTGCTTCTTAACTTTATTTATCTGGATAGAAAAAAAAAGATATGAGCTATACTAGCTCAGTAAGTAAATCTTACACTATCTTACTCAGATCAAGCATAAGTTTATACATGCATCACTAAATTATTTAAAAAAGATGATTATCATTGAAACATAAAATTTTCATAATAACAATATATTATAAATCAATGATGCTCTTGCATATGTATAAATCATGCATTTTACATAAACATAGTTTTCAACGCATAGCATAAATAAATTCATAAATTATATTAACTTCGTATATAAAGTTATAAATCATTCGTTATTCTTTTCATATCATGATTCTTAATAATTCTCTCAGATTAAATGCTAAAGTCACTTTTATACCCATGATAGGGCCATAATCATATACCAATTACAATTACCCATTGATAGGATCATATACCAACTACTATTATCCATTGACAGGATCGTATGCTAATTACTATTATCCACGGGCAGGATCATATGCCAATCACTATTACCTACTAGCAGGATCATATATAGCTATCTGAGAGCTTTTTTCATATTTCTTAAGATAGGCATTCTTAAATCATATTTCATCAAATTATGTTTTCTTAAATCATGCATAAATAAGATACTAGATAATTTCATAAAGTTCATAGTCCATAAATAATCTTTAACAGTATCACAATCGTGAAATCATTCTCTTTATAATAAGTCATATATTTCATAAATATGAAGTTTATATTTTATAAAAATTTTATTCATATTAAAATATTTATAAATTACTATTTTATGATAAATCATGAATTTTATAATACATATGCTCGATCTTTGTTTATAAAAATATAAAATATTTTTTTTTGATAAAATAGTTAATAATTTTAAAAGTAAGTAAGAAGTGTCGGAATTACTTATCTTTTTCATCCTAGCCCTTCAAACTTTGATAGATGAATTTATCAAACCTATTTAATATATTAAAAATATCATTAATTTTATTTACTAATTCAATCATAAAGAAAGAAGACTATAGATCGGGTGGTTAGTTCAACTGGCAGTTCGGATGCTAGGATAATTCAGGATATTCCTAACCAAGGATCAAATGTAGGTAACTCGATCAAAGAATTATGAAGCATGAAGTAGAATCAAGGCCAAGACCAGTCAATAGGTTCATCAATAGTAGGTTTCAAAGGTATTTGACATGATCAGGGTGGAGTCCAACAACTTGCATGGATATTAAAGCAGTTTTGGGCTTTTTTTTGGGTACATCATCTCAAGTTCATATGAAGATCCATGAATCAGATGGAGAGAGAATAGAGGAAGAAAAATCCTAAAAAAAGGAGAGAGAAATAAGAGAGGAGAGAGAAAATTTTTTTCTCTTTTTTTTTCTTCTTCTTCCTTTTCTTTTCTTCTCTTGGTCGAACAAGGAGGAATGCCGGTGGGGGCTGGTGGTTCTTGCCCAGGGGACCGACAGCAGGCCATGACAGCAAGTGGCCAACGATGGTGGAGCAAAGGAGGGCCGACGGCAAGCGACCAGCCAACAAAAGAAAACTATAAAACTTTAAAAAAATAGGAGACCGTCCCTTTCTTTAAATTTTCTCCGATCATTGGCTGATCACCGACGGCCATGACCTTCAGAGAATACAGTTTGGAAGGTGGGGGTCCAAACCTAGGGGTGAGGTGCTGCAAACGACAGGGTCGGTGATCGAAAAAAGAAAATAATATTCCATCAAACAAAAAAATAGGGTTCTTACTTTTTATGGATTTTCTGGCAAACCTGACGGCCGACAGGGGTACACGACGCCATGAAAAGGAGGAAAAGGAAGAGAGAAAGGAGGGTCGGGGCTTATCTTAGGCTCTGATGAGGTCTCTGATGAGGATTTGAGGCAAACATGATGAGAGCGTCCGTGGCTTCAATGGAAGAATCCGAGGAGAATGGAGAGGGAGAAGGTCGGTGTTCATCGTAGATGGCTTTGAAGGAGGAAGGAGGGGATTTATAAGGTGGAGAGGATTTATAAGGGGATTTAAGACTTCCGCTTGACCACTGGTTTGGAGGTGATATGGGGTGGCTACTTTGTGTATAATGTTATATTTCTTCATTAGTGCTTCAAAGTGACAGTTTGTAAAGTGAGTGCCCCCCTAACTAATAATTGCTCATGGCCAAAATGACTAAAGATATATCTTTGTATAAATTTGATCACGAGTTGGTGATCATTAGTCTTGGTTGTGTTCACCTCAATCCATTTAGAGACGTAATCTATATCCACTAAAATATATTCGAATCCATGAGAAACTAGGAATGACCCCATGAAATCTATTCCCCATACGTCAAAAATTTTTACTATTGAAATTGGGGTTAGTGGCTTCATATCCTTTCTGGATATGTTTTCTATCTGTTGGCACCTTGGGTAGCTACGGCCAGAGTCATGTGCATCTTTGAACAATGTTGGCCAGTAGAACCCGCTTTGCAATACTTTTACTATAGTCTTTTTCCCACTGAAATATCCCCTACATGCTAGAGAGTGTTGGAATGTGAGAATGCTTTAAAACTCACTCTCGGGGATACACTGACGGATTACCTAATCGGGGCAGTATTTGAACAATTCAGATTTCTCCCTAAAATAATGTTTAACTTATGAGAAGAATCGATCCTTCTTCTATTTTGATCAATGGAGAGGGATCTATCCTGTGGCTAGATAATTGACAATGTGGGCAAACCACGAAGCAGGGTTGGCAGACATAGTGAGGAGTTGCTCATCTGGGAACTGGTCCATGGCCTCATCAGTATTTTCTGGGTGTTCGAATATGATTCTAAAAAGTGGTCAGCTACCATATTTTCAGATCCCTTCTTATCTCGGATTTTAAGTCAAACTCTTGCAAAAAAAATCTATCTGATCAGTTGTGGCTTAGTGTCTTTCTTGGAGAGTAAGTGCCTTAGGGCTGTGGGAACAGAATACATTAGAACCTTGGCCCCTAGAAGGTATGATCAAAATTTATCTAGGGTGAACACTAAAGCTAGTAATTCTTTCTCTATTGTAGTATAATTCAACTGAGCATCGGATAGAGTCTTACTAGCATAATAAATCACGTGTGGCTACTTATTAATTCATTGGCCTAAAATCGCACTTATTACGAAGTCGGATGCATCACACATGATTTCAAATAGGAAAGACCAGTTCGGTGGTTTGATTATTGGTGCTACAGTCAGGGCAGTGCAGAGTGTGTGGAAGGCTTGTAAGCATTCTTCATCAAAGATAAATGGTGTGTCTTTGATCAATAAATTGCATAAGGGTCTAGCAATTTTGCTGAAATCTTTGATGAAGCATCTGTAAAACTCGACATGACCTAGAAAGATCGTACCTATCGAATTGAGGTCGGAGGTGGTAGTGTTGATATTACCTCTACTTTACCCTTATCTACTTCAATCCCTCTTTCGAAAACAATATGGCCTTGTACGATCTCTTCTCGAACCATAAAATGGCTCTTTTTCTAACTTAGGACAAGGTTTGTCTCCTTATATCATTCTAACACTTTAGATAGGTTTTGAAGATAATTCTCAAATATATACCAAATACGGAGAAATCGTCCATAAAAATTTATAAGAACTTATTCACCATATCGGAGAATATGGCCAGTACACACTGCTGGAATGTATTAGGTGCATTGCAGAGGCCAAAGGGCATGCACCTAAAAGCGAACGTGCCAAAGGGGTAAGTGAAGATGATTTTCTCTTGATCATTAGAAAAATGAGTATTTGATTATATTCCGAATAGCCATCTAGGAAGTAGAAGAAGCTTTGACTTGCCAGCCATTCTAGGATTTGATCAATAAACAGTAGTGGAAAGTGATCTTTCCTAGTGATAGAGTTCAGTTTACTATAATCAATACATACCTGCCAGTTAGATGTTGTGTGGATAGCGAGCAGTTCACCTTTCTTGTTTTCTATCATTGTAATACTTGATTTTTTTAGGTGCTACTTGAGTAGGGCTGACCCATTTACTATCCGATTTTGGGTAGATGATTCCTACATCTAACCACTTGACGACTTTCTTCTTAACTACCTCCTGTATATGAGCGTTTAGTCTCCTCTACATGTCTCTATGTGGTTTGACATTTTCTTCATGGTACATGTGGTGCATGCAGATGGAGGGATCAATACCTTTCAAATTGGCAATTGACCACTCAATGGCTTCCTTGTGCTCTTTTAGAATCCCTATGAGCCATATTTTTTGATCAGGGGTCAAGTCTGAGGCAATGATCACTGGAAGGGTATCATTGGGTCCTAGAAAATATACTTAAGTGTGACCGGAAGTAGTTTCATTTCTAGCATAGGAGTGGTTTCTAAAGAGGGCACTATTGGAGTGTTGATAAATTAGGCAAAGGCTCATGCTTAATGGTCCATGGTGGGTCGTTTTAGAGAGGGGTGTGTCTAATAGGGTTCTTACTTCATTAACGTCCCCTTCTAGATTAAAGTCATCTATCCCAAATTGAGCCAAACAAGTCTGCAATGGATCTTGATATAGGGTTGCGATCGTTGCTTCTTCTATCAGGTTCTCTAGTATATCTATTTCGAATAATCATTGCTTTGAGGTCCTTGAGAAGCATTGAATATGTTCAATCTCAGCTTCTTGTTCCGAAATGAAACATCCATCTTACAATTGATGCAAGCGTTCGTTGTAGCTAGAAAGGGTCACCCTAAAATTATGAGAATTTGTCTCGATGTACCAGAATATTCTTTATCAAGGACTAGAAAGTCAACTGGAAAGTAAAATTCATCTACTTTGATGAGTACATCCTCTAGCATGCAACGCAATATCTTGATAGATCTGTCAGCTAATTGCAAGGTGACCATCATGAGTTTAAGCTCGCCAAACTCGATGAGTTCATATACTGAGCTAGGCAGGAGATCTACACTTGCTTCAAAATCTAGTAAAGCTTTCTCTATATACAGGTCCCCGATAACACGAGATAAGAGGTGCATCTGGGTCCTTAAGCTTGGAAGGGGTAGTGTGTTGAAATACTGAGCTTGCTTGCTCGGTGAGACAAATTTTCTTAGAGATTTGTGATCTAATTTTGTATTTTTGTGTGCATAAATCTTTTAAAAATTTGGCATAGGCAGGAACCTGTTTAATTGCATCAAGAAGGGGAGGTTAATGTGGACTTGTTTAAACAATTCCATCATCTTGTCCATTCATCCTCCTTCTTGTTAAAGAAGGGGGATTCTAGTGCACTAGAAAATGGTACCTTGGGCACGTATGATGGTGCTGATGATGTTGGTTTATCCCTTTATTTAGGTCCTCTGTTGTCGGTTTAGGTGTAGTCAAAGTGTCAGTGGTTTCAAAATTTTCTAGGTTGTTCGACCACCTTCCCATTCTTGAGAGTCATAACTGACTTTGCATGTTTGAAAAGATATCTGGGGTGTTTGAGCTTTCAGCCATATACTGTCCTTTTGAATTGCTCTCAGGTTGATTGGGCAATTTACCTCCTTCCCTCCTACCAAAGGCTATCGCTAGTTGTTCGATTTGGGTTTCTAACTTGGCGATAGATTGTGTGTGAGAATGGAGAGTTTGGAAGTTAGTTTCTATCCTTGCTAAAGCTTGTAGAACCTTCTCTTCAAAGGCTGAGCTATAATAACTTGGAGAAGGTTAGGGAATATTTGGTATTGTGGTAGGGTGTGTTCCTAAAGTTAGTTTCTTGATAATTAGGTCTTGGTGGAACCGGGGTAACAGGTGGCTGTGGTTTTCATGAGAAATTGAGATGGTTTTGCCAGCATAGATTGTATGTGTTTGAATACGGGTTGTTTCCTAGTCTGTAAGCCATTTGAGATTGAGCTTGGTGCACATGCTCTTGCACAAACTCAGAAAATTAGGCAGCGACTGGACATTCAGTTATACAATGCATGGGGCTAGAACAGATTGTGCAAACTTCTTGTTGCGCACTATGCATGGCTGGAGTAGGAGAGTGTCCCATATTTAGTATGCGATCCATCTTCTAGGACAACTCATCCACTTTGCTGTGAATATCTATGTACTTACCAATTTCATAAATTCCATCCTTTTTTTGAGGAGTGATGAGCCTATCATGACATGAGGTAGACATATGGTGTCGGGAGTTTTCACTCAGTGTGTTGAATAACTGTCATGCCTCGTCCTCACTTTTTAGTATGAAGGTCCCTTCGCATGAGGCATCTACTATTTGCCTATGTTCTCTGATAGGCCATCATAGAAATACTGGACTAGTTGCCATTTTGGAATTGCATGATGTGGATATTTTCGAATTAGGTCCTTTAGCCTCTCCCATGTTTCATGGAATATTTTTCGTTTACTTGAAAAAAATTGATTATAGCTTTTTTAATCTGATTGGTTTTCCTATAGGGAAGTACTTTTTGAAAAATTATTGCTGAAGTTGGTCCCAAGTTAAGATGGTTATCGAATCTAAAGAGTTCAGCCAATATTTGGCTTTGTCTTTAAGTAAAAATAGAAAAGTTTAACCTAAGGGCGCCATCAGAGAAGTTCTAGATTTTCACTGGAGAACAAATCTCAAGAAATTCATCTAAGTGCATATAAAGATCCTCATTATTAAGTCCATGAAAGGATGGTAGCATCTGAATAATATTGAACTTGTTTCGTATTGGGCAGCCTCTATGGGAGGTGCCTGTATACATTAAGAGTAGGTATATGTTGAAGGAGTGAAGTACTCCTTCAACCGCCGTGGTATAACATTTTCCTGATTTTGGTTCATGTTTTTAAGCTTGTTGGCTTTAAGAATTCTTTCTATTTTAGGATTAAAATATTAAATTTTTAGTCATAACGATCTACGACCAAGCATACACCCTATAATAATACCTTAGAGCAAACACAAAATTTTTTAATTTTATAAGATTTTTTTTAAGAAGTGAGAGAAGAGTAAAAGAAGTCTAAAGAGAAGAGCCTAAGAGTCTTTGACCTAAGAGGATAGAAGAGTTGAGCTTTTTTTTTAAAAAATTGTCAAGCGCTTATTCAAGCAAACTTCTATCCTAGGTTATCTTAAATCTAGACAGCTTCTAACTACCAAGGCCGCCTTGGAGTACTCCAAGTCAGAAACCAACTAGCTAATTAGCCAGGTAAGGATAAGATCGGTGGGAGGTTCTCCGTGCTTTCGCAATGGACCTAATTAAGTAACCACCTTTCTTCGGACTCTTATCCTTGAACCCCTTTCCTAAACACCAGTCAACTAATCAATCCTGATCCGATCCAACTCTTTCGAGTGCCTTGTCTTAGTGAGCTCGAATACTTTAGTGGTCAACATCTAATTAATTTAAATTAGGCTTGGATATGCAAGATGAAGATTGTGATTTATGGGCTAAGAAGGGTGATGAAATTTTCACCTTATCTGATTAATGGGTTAATGCCTTTAAGATATATTATGACTATGTAGTGCAGCAAACCAAGATGTCCAAGGTTGTAATTAGCACACAATCAAGATTAATTTGTTTTGTTTTTAGATTTTGTGGTTAGGTCTCTAGTTTCCTAAATGGCTTATGAGACGTCAATGCAGAGATTTTTTTTATTGATTTTGTAGGAATGTAAGTTTGACTAAGTAGACTAGGTAAGTTAGAAAGTACTAAAATTAAAATATACTAAAATAAAAGGTAGAAAGCAATAAAGTAAATATTTTTTTTAAATTTTTTCTTTTTTTAGACTCAAAAGCAACTATACCATGATCTTCGACAACGGCATCAAAATTTGATCACTGTCGTAAGTGATCAAAAATAAACTCTACTCACTACTACAGTTAGGATGAGTCGAGATCGTATCCATAAGATCGCGTTAGTTACGTTTGAGAGATTTAATTTTAGATTAAATGACAGAATAAATGATGATTAAAAGACTACTTAGATTGATAAGAAGTAAGTAAATAAAG
>KE504875.1:765397-780167 GCA_000441515.1 Elaeis oleifera | reverse complement strand
GGATTTGACATGATTCCATGCCCACAGCTCATCTGGGATGTTTGACTGAAGGATTGAATTATACGGTAACTTGCTACTGAAGGATATTTTAATAATTTTTCATAAAAATTTAAATCTTTCGGGTAGTCATGACACGTTGCTAGACGTCAATCTTGATTTGTGGACTCGTCAGAATTAAAAGAGTTTAATTTGAGAATTAATTAGGAAGAGTCCTAGTTGAGTGGGACTCTTGAGCTGACCTAATCTGATCGGATTAGGATTACGTCAAGAGTTTGTGTCCACTGCTGGCAAGATTTGGAATCCAACGGGTCACACACTTTGAGATTTGATCTTGATCTGATTTAATTAGGATTTAATGTAAATCCTAGGGGTTAATTTGATATGCTAGCACATTGTGTTAACCCAAGTTCTTAATTAGGTTCAGTTCAAAGCGTTTGAGCTAACTAGATCAGTTGCCTTTGACCTAATGGGATTGGATCTATTTAATTTGATTCTTGTCCAACTTGAAAGTATTTCAAGTGTAGAAGGAGTCCTCTGCGCCACCAGGTCTCACCCCCAAAAATAAATGCCGCCCCCTCCTTTATTGCGTTGAGAAGTGGAAGAGTCCTCCTTCATGAAGACTCTTATCCAACTCCTCGATTTTCTTCAGATTCTTAATTATTACACGTCAATTTAATGTGATGGATTTATGGGGTGCAGAAGAGGAGTCCTTCTGTGTGAAGGTTCTTCTGTGCCAAATAATGACACGGAGAATTTATTCTCCGGGTGAAAAGTTGGAGTGCCAAGAGTTGGCACCTCTTGGTCCATCTTCACGTCCCCTCTTAGCCTATTTATGTGGGACGTCCCATATGGGCTAAGGGCTGGATTTTGGGTGAAAATTAGAGCTAATTGGCGTGTGATAAGGGAGAAAAATTCTAAAAAAAATCTGAGAAAAAGGCAAAGAAAAATTGAGAAGAAAGTGGTAAGAAAGGTGGTGAAAAATTAGCAAGTGTTGCTGGTTTGTCCTAAGGTTTGATTTTTCATGTGTTGGAGCCCAAAATCAAATCCTAGGTTGTGAGACTTCTGAAGAGAGTTCTCTTGGCATGATTCTGGTGGCAAAATCGAAGGCAACTGAGCGTTGGTGCGATCATTCTTAAGTTCGAAGTCGATAGTGTTTTGTAAAGAAAGCCTGCAGCAGCGCACCATTTAGGAAGGATCTTGGCTAACTTCTGTGTGGATCACGGTTGGAGGGCTTCTACTTTGGAGTCTTGTGGAGATCACCTACTTACCATACTGCGTATTTGAGGAAGTATAAAATTCTATCTCTTTGCATGCTTGTTTTTGTTTGTTTGACATCTACAAGGTGATTTTAGGGTTTGGGTTTCGATTCGATAGTTTTAATTGTTAAAGCTTTTGATATGCATGTTTTAAAATTTTAAAATTCATTTTTCACTGCGTGACCGGAACCCATCAGGGAATGCCTATGATTCATATGGATTTCTCCTTAAAATCTAGATGGTTAATCAGAGGTTTCTTCCAGAGATATATTGACTACCTTGCAATGAGTTAGAAGTTCAACTCTAAGTGGCACTGTTTGTTTTGTCTTTTCTACTTCATAAGCATCTTCACTCTGGTAACAAGTAGGGTCAACATGCCTTGCTTATTTTTTGCCCACTATAAAGTCTTCGGAGATCAGTGTTAACTTCTTCATGGACCAAGTATCCCCGGGTTTCAAGAATTTTGTGAACCATTTTCATATGCAGTAATTTTGGCTTGCTGCTTCAGATATACCTGACACATTTTAGGAATCAAAAGTATGTTATGAGTCACTATTCTTTTTTCTATTCAGATTAGACACGGGGAAGCTGTTGGAATTATTGGACCTTCAGGCACTGGCAAATCAACAGTGCTCAAGGTTATGGCAGGGCTTTTAGCCCCAGACAAGGTAATAAATTTGATGCTATATTTGTTTATCCTTGAAATTTCTTTGTCTAGCAGTCTTCTGCTACTTGTTCTTTATATATTTTGGCATCTAAGGATCCTTCATCCTATGTGTTTTATTGATGATGAGCAGGGTGAGGTTTTTATCCGTGGAAGAAAGAGACATGGTTTGGTTAGTGATGAAGAAATATCAGGCCTCCGGATCGGCTTGGTACTTTCTTTTTAAAAAAGTAATTGAGTTGGTATAGTTATCTTCATGGTCTTAGAATCTAAGTGGAATCATGATGCAAATTTAGCCATATGGTTGGTCCTTTTGTAGCAAGAAATTTCACTTATTTTTAGCAAGAAGTCATTTATCTGAGGCTTTGTTTATAGATTATACCCAAGTATTTGTATATCTTAGTTATGGCTGTGATAAGGGCTTGTCAGATTCCATCTAAATAACTTATAAATGGTGTTCTGAAACTGCTTTTTATATCCAGATACTTCTAACCTCGTGCAACTTAATGTAGAAGTGATAATCTGTGAAAAGAGTAATCTATTAAAATGGCAATCTAATTATATCTTTGTTGTGCATATCTAATCAAGGTCTTAAGTCTCAGCTGGATGGGAGGCATCTCAGCCATCCCATCCCGTTCCTCTAAGAAAATAGAACTGTCACAGGTGGCAACTTTGAAAGTGAAACCCATCCATGTAGGAAAAGAAGATGAAAGAGGTAACAAAAGTAGGAAGGAAAGACGAAGAAAAGGAAAAATGAAAGGAAAGAAGAAGAAAAAGGAAATAAAGAAATAAAGAGAGAAGAAAAAGGAAATACTGGAAGGAAAAAGGAAGATAGAAAGAGAAAGGAGAAGAAAAGGAAAGGAAGAAAGAAACAAAAGAGTGGATAAGAAAAGAAAGAAAGAAAGGAAAGAGAGGAAGGCAAGGGAAAAAGGAAGGAAAGAAGGAAGAAAGAAGGAAGAAGAAGGAAGAGAGCTAAGGGTACGGGACTCTCAACCAACTGCAGGATGTGGTGGGACAGTGGGGTGACCTGTTCCATGGAGAAATTGGAACACCCCCATCTCATATGATTTAAAACCTTGTATCTAATTATACTTAATAATGTAATCTGATTCTAAAAACAAGATCTGGATCAAGTAGCTGCTGTTGTCGCTTGGTACATCTGTTCCATTCTCCTGTATTGCTTTTGTTTCTATTCTTTCCATCAAACCTCATAAACAGTATAAATCATACAATTTTGTTCTAAATAAACAACAGACTTAAGGTTGTAAGTCTGTGCGTCAGCTCTTATATACACTGTATTTCAATGTTGTGTTTGAAGACTGATCCTCAGTTATCACTGCATCTGAGATATTGATTTCTTTCTTCAGTCTCTTGGGTGTTACCTGGGTTAACTGTCTCTGTTGTTCAATTTACTCACTGCAGGTGTTTCAGAGTGCAGCATTATTTGATTCTCTTACAGTCCGTGAAAATGTTGGTTTCAATTGTAAGGGATGATTAATTTTTTTTTTTTGGGATAAGTACATATCTCCTACTTGGTTTTTGTTGCCTAATTTGTCTTCTGCCATTAGGTATGAAAATTCAAAGATGTCACAGGATCAGATAGCAGAACTTGTGGCAGAAAATTTGGCTGCAGTAGGGCTCAAGGTACATTTAAATTGTGAATGGAGATACACATTTATGCATGTTTCTATGTCAGGGCATTGTCAATTTATTCCTATTCTGTTAAACTTTACCTTTGACATTAGTAAAAAAGAGTATTACAGATACAAGATAGGATACAACAACAAGGAGGTTATTCACCTGCCCCCCGCACCTCTTACCATAACAAACCATGTAAAACCCAGATTCAGATTTATGATATCAATTTATTAAGTCGTATACTTGTAATATGTGAACATAAAGCTTTATAATGTCAATAATTCTCCATAATTTGCCAAATGAGCATCTCTTCATGCCCCACCATGAATTTGTAGAACTAGTTAACCATCATGAGGCATTAATTTATTAGGGTCCATATTCTCTTTGTCAACTTGCCATTCCATTAATAAATTCCTGGCGTAGCATCTTCAGTTTCTCCATTGTTTCTTTGCTTTAGATTGTCCAAGTTCCTCCTCAGGACAGAGTATTCCATGGCATCCATACATAACAGTTCCCTCTGCCATTTTTAGCAATTTGTAACAGCTTGAGAAATTGTTATGCATCGGTTATCCTTTGTGATTTCTCAGTTCTGTATGTCTTGGTGATTCTTTGTTTACAGATAGGCTAGTTGAGTATGCTGTCACATCACTTGAGCTATTCCTGAATTATGTTGTTACAGGGAGTTGAAGACCGTTTGCCTTCAGAACTATCTGGTGGCATGAAAAAACGTGTAGCTTTAGCGAGGTCTATAATCTTTGATAACACAAAGGAGGTGGTAGAACCGGAGGTAAGCCCATGAGTAGAATTGGTTTCTTTTATTATTCAGTTGCACAGTTGATCATATCTAACCTGATGCACATTCAATGATACAACTAGCACCTGTTTAAGTTGTGATGTTTAACTGTCTTACCACTGACTCAGTAATAAATGTTACAAGCTTTTCAATCAGGATTAACCTGTGGATCGTGATTGTCCTTACAGAAAATGTACATTCATTCCACTCAATAATGCATTTAAAACCACTGGATTCACAATTTAGACACTTTTATACATTATTTTGCTAATATGGTAATTGTTAAGGAAAGCAATGACTATGATATATATATATATATATATATATAAATGAAGAAGAAGAAAAGTTCTGGTTCTCTACTACTTTGAGCCCTCAATCATCTAATGAGAATTTATAAACTCATAGGCTGGTTCCTGAAAACAATGTTGCTGTTCTTCAAAATTTCCTAGTTCTACTGAGTGACTGCCTTTAAGAGGAGATCAAAATAGCAATCATTTTTTGAAACATAATCTAGCAAGCTGTGTATTTTATGCCTTTTCTCTTATTCTTCCTCAATCAGGTGCTCTTGTATGACGAACCCACAGCAGGACTTGATCCTATTGCTTCCACTGTTGTCGAAGATCTCATTCGCTCCATGCATATGAAAGGAGAGGATGCCCATGGAAAGCCAGGAAAGATCACATCCTATGTGGTTGTCACTCATCAGCATAGCACCATAAAAGAGCTGTTGATAGGTAATAGCATTATCCTAGGCTTCCAAATTCTCTTGCAGGTTTTCCATTCCCATCTTGAATATAGATTAAATACTCTGTTACCAGATTGTTGTTCTTTACGAGGGAAGGATAGTTTGGGAAGGAATGACCCATGAATTCACCACATCCACAAATCCTATAGTTAGACAGGTGAGCATGACTTTCAGACTGTATCGCTGTCATGTTTAGCCTACGATGCAGATGACCAAAGAGCAAAACCCCACATAATTTTTTTATCTTTGCTTCATTTTGCAGTTTGCATCTGGCAGCTTAGATGGGCCGATCAAATACTGAAACTACACTCAATAGCATTTCTGGTGTTCTGGCAATCTATTTATCTGACCTGCTGATCTCTGGACCTCCGTATAACAACGACCTCGTCTTCTTATCATTCAAGTTATCAGACAAGTAGGTAAAAGATGCTGTGTTGAAATTTCTTTTGGCACTGTTGGACATGCTGTCTGCAGGTGCATGTTGATGGCTTGACCATTATAAGGCAATCTCTGGGCCTGATTGATGTAACATTTTGTTATCCCATTGTTTTTTTTTCCTTCAAAATCTTTGTATTGGGCAATTTTGTTATTCAGAAAATACTATATGTTTCTGGAGGTTTCTTTACCTCTTCTCGTATACTAATTTAGCTGATACAGGAAAGGTATACTTTTTGAGATGAGCATTCTGCTGTATCAGTGCTGTTGGAACTCGTTACAGTAATGTTTTCAACTGGATCTGTGCATTAAGAGATGATGACTACTGTGTTATAATCACCGGAATGCCAAAAGGCTGTGGTTGTTATTGTTCTTTTCTTTGTGGAAGTCTGCTAAGCCTGCATTTTATGCAGTATTGTTAAGGAAAAATGGCAGAAAATTGAACCTGTAGGTTCCTTAGAGCTGGCAGATGTAGAAGGTTCTGTATCTTGTTAAGTCTTGGAGCTCTATTTCTGCTGATTATAAAACTATTTTGGAGTATTACTGGAATTTGCAGATTCCTATTATTTTGAACATTCTAGCATGCCCGTTAAATGCTATTTAGCGTGCTCATCGTGCTTTTTTGTTTGTTTGTTTGTTTGTTTTTGGGAAGCCCGCCCTTGGTGGATAAACCTGTTACACTGTGAATATCATCATGGAAAATGTTCCCGGAAATAAGAAGCAGAAAAATTACAGAGCTGAGAGAAAGAAGAAGATCAAAGAAGATATCTAATTATAGCCGAAAGGAACGAAAGACAAGGAGGGCCTCCGGACACCAGATTTTATGATGGATCAAGGGCAGCTCCAACGAGAAAACTTTCAAATCACAGCTCTAGCAAGCTGTCGAATCGCAAAGGAACGAAGGCAGCTCACCTTATATGGAAGCTCCGAAACAACATAGTAAGAGAATGCAGGCAGCTCACCTTATATAGAAGCTCGGACGGATCTGATCATTTGGTTGCTTGGCACGATCTCTCACCACATGTTGTTATGGCGTTCGATCTCAAGCAACCACGTAGATCATTGCATTAAAAGATCCAATCATCACCTAAATATTCCTGCCATAAATGATGATGACTCAGGAAGATTGTAGACCTTTGGAACCCTCCAGATGACTCTAGAAGTATCTTGAAAAGGTAATTTAGGCAACTCGACTCAACTTGTCCGCTTGACGGATTAGCATGACTATTCCTTCACTTGAGTTGAAGTAGTCAGCTCAGCCTTGTAAGTGGAGGGTAATTGATATATCTCGAATCTGATCATCGCTGGCCTAACTAGGTCGACTAATGGAAGCTCACTATATGGCATCCACTAAAGGCACCATAAAAGCAACTAAGCAAAATTCTTTGTGCATCGTTTGCGGTGTAGAAAATCTAACGTGGAGCACACCGTCTCGCTCAATTGGTCCAAATGGTGTCCTCATGGCCAATGTGACCGGACATCCACAGGCGCAGAAAAATAGAGACGGTGCGCTGTCCCATCGTTGAATACATTTAATACACATCATAATCCATTTTTAAATTTGTTCAATTTTAACATGACCATAATGTCCTTTCTCTCCAAGATGACTTTTTTAATATCTTACCGTCTAGTTGGACATTTCTAATATTGCTCTTCTCTTCCTTATTCCTCCTTTTGTTGAGCTTCTGTCCATCCAAGAAAAAATTTTTAGCCATGATTTTGTGTCCAAGGTTCTTGAATAGCAGCATTAGGTAGGTTTCAAATGGAATTCTTTTTTCAGTTACGAATACAGCATGTCATAAAATATTATATGAAAGTATAATAAGTCAGGATATTATGATATTTCAGTTTGATATTACGATATCAGTTTGGAAGTATACTTTTGGATATTTTTATGACATCTTAGATCAAAATGATGACATTTGATATTAAAATTATGACATCCTGTACCTAAAACGTCTACTGAAGGCAGTTTTGACAATATTATGATATTTCAAGTCCAAATAATGATATTATATGTCCATATTATGACATACTGTAGGTAGAACAAAATCGAAAAATCTTTGTTGATATTTTTATGACATCCTAGGTCGAAATTATGATATCTTATGTTCAAATTATGACATTTTGTAGGTAGAACACGTATTGAAGACAGTTTCGATAATATTATAATATTCGAGATCTAAATGATGACATCATATATCAATATTCTAACATCTTGTAAGTAGAACAAAATCGAAGAATCTTTTTTGATATTTTTATGACATCCTGAATCGAATTTATGACATTCGACGTTAAAATTATGACATCCTACATGTAAAACACTTACCAAACGCAAGTTTTAATATTTTTATGACATCGTAGGTCAATATTATGATATTCTAGATTAATATTATGACATCCTGTAGGTAAGAAAAATCAAAATTTGTTTTTTGATATTTTTATTACATCCTGAATCGGAAGTATGATATTGGATGTTAAAATTATGACACCCTATAGGTAAAACTCCTACGAAAATATGTTTTGACAATATTAAGACATCCTAGATCCAAATTATGACATTATATGTTAATATTATGCCATTCTATATGTAAAATAAAATAGAAAAACTTTTTTTAATATTTTATGACATCTTGGATTGAAATTATGATATTCTATGCTAAAATAATGACATTTTGTAGGTAAAATGGCTACCAGATATAAGTTTTTGATATTTTTATGATATCGTGGGTCAAAATTATGATATTATAGATTAATATTATGACATCCTGTAGGTAAAACATCTTCGAAGTATACTTTTTGATATTTTTTAGACATGCTGCTATAAAATTAAGACATTCGATGTTAAGATTATGATATTATTGGTTAAATACCGCTAAAATTTAGTTTTGACAATATTATGACATCTTATAAGTAAAATTATGATATCCTATAGTTAAAAAGGTACTCTTATGTTGATCTAATAATATTATGACATCCTAGATCAAATTTATGATATGCTATATTAATGTTATGAGATCCTGTAGATAAAACATGTGACAGGTAGCGCCCTCATGGTTGGATGTGACGTCTCCGATTTTTTCACATTCGACGGCATCGTGCTCTGCAGCATCATTAAATCGGTCTTTTCAAAATATGAAAAAAGCGCTTTTGCCTCCATTGCTTAGCAAAGTAATTGAATCACCTTTATCTCTCTCCCAAAATATTGCTTCGTCTTCCCTCCACTCCGACGATCGAAGTTTTCTTCGTTTGCTTCCTTCAGACAAGCATAGCATCTCGACGTCCCCATCTCTGCGATTGAGGATAAACATTTTCTATCATCATTTCTTTCATTCAGTAATGGCTCCTAAAAAGTTTGAGTTTAAAAGGCACCAAGAAGAAGGCAATGAAAAGAGGAGATGGTCGAAGAGAGCACAGCAATGGTTCTTTACACGGGAGAGGATTCCCCTACAATCTTTGGGAGAGATGAAATAGCCGAAAGATAAGAAGGTAAATTTTTTAAATACTAGGGCATTCATTTAGGGTTTTTTAATGAGTTGATGTTTTCACATGCAATTCACCTTTAGATTTTACGTTAACCAAGTATAACCTCCTTCCATTAATAATATGCTGTATGTAGTCCAATTTTAGATATATTTTGTTCCATTTTTTTGACATTGTGGATTGGAATTATGATATTATAGGTTAGAGTTATGACATCTTATAGCTAAATAGTCTTTCGATTTTAATTTTGACAAAATTATGACATCGTAGTCCAAAATTATGACATCGTAGGTTAATATCCTGACATACTCTAGGTAAACATCTTAGAATCATACTTTTTTTAATTTTATGACATCCTGTGTCCAAATTATGATATTATATTGTATGTTAGAATGATAATATCATGTAGCTATAAATACTCCTGGAGTATGTTTTGACAATATTGAGACATCATAGGCTAAATTTATGACATTGAACGTGAATATCATAATTTTCTGTAGGTAAAACAGCTCAAAGTTTATACATTTTTTTAATTTTATGAAAATATGACATTCTATATTAAAATCAGCTTGTAGGAAATCAGCCTCCCGATTATAAATTAGGCAATATTATGACATCTTAGAGAAAAATTATGATATGTAGTTGAACATTATCAATTCCTATAGGTAAAACACCCCAAACGAGATAATTTTTATCAATTTTATGACATTTTGGATTGAAATTATGTCATTATAGGTTAAAATTATGACACCCTGTAGCTAAGAAGCCTTTGGACGATAATTTTGATGATATTATGACATCATTGTTATGATCGTAGCCTCTAACCAACTTTTCAAAAGATAAATATCCATTGGGAGGTCGGGTCTATTAGCTTTTATTCATTAGGCATAGGGGCTTCACACCTAAGTTGATCCGCATCAAGCTAGATCATCCTCAACCAGTAGGCTAGATGGTTAGACCTATTTAATCTTACCAACCAGACACCAGTCGACCTTTGCTGTCAACTTTCATAATTGTTATCAATATATCAGCCTCCCTTCGGCTATCAATCCCAGTCTGAGTTTCATCGAATCTCTTCGGCTACCAACTTCTCCCTAGGTCTCACCGAATATGCACTGAAATCTTGCACAATAATTTCTCTCTCCTAGTGATATTTTTTTAACACTTTAGGGGCTTATTAGGTTTTGAATCGCAACCTCGCTCTGATACCACTGTTATGATCATAGCCCTTAACCAACTTTCTAAAAGACAAATACCTATTGGAAGGCGGGGTTTATTAGCCTTTATCCATTAGGTATAGGGGCTTTACATTTGAGTTGACTCGCATCAAGCAAAATCACCCTCAACTAGCAGGCTGGGTGGTTAGATTCATTTAATCTTACCAACCAGGCACCAGTTGATCCTTTTTGTTGACTCCCATAATTGTTATCAATACATTAGCCTTCCTTCAGCTACCAACTTCAGTCTGAGTCTCACTGAATCTTTTTAGCTACCATCCTCTCGTAGAGTCTCATCGAGTCTCCTTCGGTTACCAACCTCTCTCAGAGTCTCACCGAATCTCTTTCGACTACCAATCTTCCTTAGGTCTCACCGAATGTGCACTGAAATCTTACACAACAATCATAGTCTAAAATTATGATATCATAGGTTAATATCATGACATCTTGTAGGTAAAATATCTCAGAATTATGACTTCATATTATGACTTGCTATTGTTGACCATCCAATTTTTTATTACAGTGCCAAGTCAAGTTCTCCCAAGGGTTGTTCGATGTAGGACTCCAATTTTTAAGAACTCTTGTAAACCTACAGTGTATGTTCAAAATATTTAGAAAATGGGCTTTTCTCTTGCACACATAGAGCTCATCAGAAGTACTCCATTTGGCGCCTATGTTGACATGGAGCCCTTTGTTGTAGATGGGGTGTTGCTTTCGGACATCATAAAATATCATGCTGGAGGTGATCAATTCATTTTGATGAAAAAATTATAACCTTCAGTGTCAAGAAAGTAGCACTTATTTTGGGTCTTCCATATCATGGAATCAAAATCTCAGCCATCAGAAGATGTCCAAAAAAGACCAATAGGCTGTTGAGAGATTTGAGAAGAGATTGAACCTATAGCATAGAGGGTTAGAGTCTTTGATTGGATAGCTAAATACATCTAATAGAAAGAAAGACATTGAAGATACTGTCAGGCTTTGAATAGCATATATGCTTATTTTTTTAGCTCCAAAGTCAAATCAGACATGTCCTAGAGAACTGATCCCCTATTTGAATGATTTATCTAGATTGAGATCTATTATGTGGGCTATTGCAAGCAAGAACTTGACAGTTGAGGTCTTTCTAGATATTGTTGACTATCTAAGGTTTGGAGAGCTATGCCAAGCTAAGAGGATTGATAAGGGTACAAGGCAGCCCACTCTTTTTGACTGTTCGACAGCCCTCATGGTAATTATAATATATAGTACCTATAGTCCAGCCCTTCATTTTAACTCTTCTATAGTCTGATACATAAAATGCTCGTTTGCAGACATGGTTCCTCGAGTATACGCATCTAAGACTCCTATCTGATCCTTCAAAATTTTCAAAGTTATTGAAGTGGTGTGACTATAGAAAATGGAGTCACGATCAAAATTTTGACAAAATCCAATCCAATGAGGTAAAATCAGATCTAGAAAGAAAATCGTTTCTCATAGGATGTTATATGTTTTATAGGATGTCATAAAATATTATATAGTAATATACTGATTTCACCTTCTTCTTTCTTTGTTACCAAATCTTGGATGTTCCTTGACCTGCCCCAGTGGTGCTGTGGCTTCTCAATTCTATTGGAGTAAGGCCTGAAAAGAGGAAAAGCCCTGATGAAGTAAAGGTGGAGTCATCCAATTTGTCATGCTGTGCAATGTGTATAGGGCTGAAGATTGGAATTGAGGAGCTTAGAAAAAAGCTCCTCATTCATGAAAAGCTATTGAGATCCTTAACCAAAAAGGAGATCAAGGGTGAGAAGAAAGAGGAGGAGGAGGAAAAAGGCATAGGGATGAAGAAGAGAAAGAAGAAGATGACGAAGAATATGATGACCTAGAGGAACAAAAGAAGGAAGAGGAAATGAAGGAGTTTAGAAAGAGGAGGAAGGAGAAAGAGGAGGAGAAGAAGAGGTTGAAGGAGGAATAAAAGAACAAGGAGGAGGAGGAGAAGGAGAAGGAGAGGAAGGAGGAGGAAAGGAGAAAGGAGGAGGCGAAGGAGAAGAGGGAGGAGGAACAAAGGAAAAGGATGAGGAGGAGAGGAAGAAGAGGAGAAGAAGAAGGAGGAGAAGAAGGAAAGGCAGCAGCAGGAGGAAATGAAGAAAAGGAGGAGGAGGAAGAGAAGAGGACCAGGGAGGAGGAAGAAAGAGAAGAGAGAGGATGAAGAAAGAAAGGAAGGAGGAGGAGGAGAAGAAGAAGAGGGAGGAGGAAGAGAAGAGGACCAAGGTGGAGGAAGAAACAGAAGAAGAGGAGGATGAGAAGAAAGGAAGGAGGAGGAGGAGGAGAAGAAGGAGGAGGAGGAAGAAAGGAAAGGAGGGAGGAGGAAGAAAGGAAAAAGATAAGGAGGAGAAGAGGAAAAGATGGGAGGAAGAAAGGAAAAGAAGAGGAGGAAGAAAGAAGAAAGGAGGAGGAAGAAAGAAAAAGAGGAAGAGGAGGAGAAGAAGAAGAGGAGAATGAAAAAGGAGGATGAGGGAGGAGAAGGAGAAGAAGGAGAATGGGGGAGGAAGAAGGGGAAAGACATTGACATATTCACTCGAGAGGAGGGTGAAAAAAGAACCCTGCAAATGCAAGGCCTCAATTTTCATAGAAGATCCAAATTATGGACCGACCAGCCTTCAAAGAAGAGTAAGGCAGTCCCCTCCAAATCCAAAGAAGTACCTCTTGTCGACCTCTCAACTTTCAAAAGTAGAGAATCAAAATTAGACACGATAGGTATTATATTCCTGTTTGATTTATTAGACTTATATGGGTTAAATTTTTAATTGGATGTTTTAATACAGGGATTCATTGAGCATTTACGAGAATATCACGGCAAAAGTCTATTGTCAGAGGAGGATGATGCCATGATTCAACTGTTCTTGAATGAAAGAATTATCTCATAAGTGTTCTATAAAATTTATGACATCCTATATAGTATAATGTGCTTTGGTCATAGCAAAAATTTTATGTTATCTAATATAGAGAGGTTGTTTTCAATAATACTCAAGGAGACAGCATTATGAGGACCAACCTTTATGACCTACTATTCAGCAAAATGATAATTGATGATGTAAGAAATCAACTCCTCTTCACACCTTATTTCTTATTTTTCTTCTAGACATGCTGTGTGTTAATATGACTTCTGATTGTTGACATCCTGATATAATGCTTTGCATGAATAGGTAATTGATGCAGAGCAAGATTTCTTGATTAAAAATAGGTAAAACGATCATATTTGTACCACAAGTGCCTTATTGCCCCCATAATGATAGTCGAGATGTGCATTTAGTCGACATCATCGATGCATGAGCTTGCTGGCATGACGGGACAACTCATTTTTGATGGAGTTAATGATGATGAGAAGAAATAATTTAGGTTCTTTTCAACATCATCAATATAGAAAACATCCACTGGCACTTGGTGGCAATCGACATGGAGAACACAAGGTTCGTCCATTTAAATTCCATCAAGCATAAAGCTAAATATAAGGCTAATACCAGAAAGTGGCAGCAGATAGTAGTAGCCATGTTCCATATATATTCTGATAGCACAGAATTGAGTAGATGAAATATGGTAGAACATAATGATTGTCCTTCCAGCCCGAGGGTTCCTTTGATTGTGAACTCTATTATTTGAAGTACATGAATTTTTTTGCTCACAAAGATAGAATAGATAAATGGGACTTCACGCAGGATGACATATTTAATGCCGTGGGAGCTTGGGGCCAGAATCATCAAAATGGATCTCGAACAGAAGGTTAATGCTATCGTGGAAAAACTATGAATCCTTTGACAGAAATAATTCCTCATAAAGCATTACGTACAAGATTTTTGAAATTATCATTCTTTTGTAAAGCATTGAAAAGCATTGTATACAGAAATGCACCTTTTTTGTAAAGAATTTTTGGAAAAAAAATCAAAGTGCATAAAATTTAAATTTTAAGATAATTTCAACTCAGGATGTAATACTCTGTGTAAATCTGTATTTGGTCATGTGTTTCAGTTAGGATCTTATAATTTCAATATCTTCAGTCTAGATAATAACATCTTCTGTCGAAATTATGATAACATAGGTCGAAATTATGATATCCTGGTACATAAAATACACAGCGCATGCAGAATTATGACATGCGATGTCGAAAATATGGCATTGTATGTTGAAATTATGACATCCTAATACAGATCGATCCATGAAGACAGAATTATGACATTTTGGATCAAAATGTTGATATCATAGGTCGAAATTATGACATTCTAGTACATGAAATACCCGCGGATGTAGAATTCTGACTTTCAGAAAAAAAAATAACATCATAGGTCAAAATTATGACATTCTAGCACAAATTTATGACATCTTTGATGCAAAATATAGATTGTAGGTCATTTTGTTTCAAATTTATGACATCTTGGAATAAAATTATGGGAGCGTAGGTGATAGGATCGTGATGTTGTTATTAGGACATCGTGATTATCAAATTAATTTAAGTTTTTAAAATTAAAATACGTAGAGAGTAGTGAGTCGGGTCGAATTCACAGA
>KE504875.1:726371-740153 GCA_000441515.1 Elaeis oleifera | reverse complement strand
TAAAAATATCATTTTAAATTATTTTTTATTTTTTCCCCTTCTCCTTCCCCTGTACGCCACGCCCCGACCCCCTACCTCCCCCATCCGTTGTGCCTCCAGCACCACACCCCGGTTGCCCGCGCTGCCCTAGCCATCGCACCTCGGCCCCCTAGCCGTTCGGTGCGCTACCATCCCTCTCCGGCCCCTCGGCACCCGACTGCCTGCACTGCCCTGGCTACCGCACCTCAGCCCCTCGACCGCCCGTCGTGCTGCCACCCTCCTCAGCCCCTGGCCACTCGCACTGCCCTAGCCACCACCCCTGCCCCCAATCGCCCGTGCTTTCCTGGCCACCGGCCCCTGCCCCCAGCCGCCCGTCGTGCTGCCTTCAGCGAGGGCCACGAAGGTGGCGTAGGGGCACTAGGGGCCGCCGGAGGAGGAGTTGGGGGGGTTGGGGGCAGGCACGGGTTGTGGGGGGGGAGGCACTGGTGGTGCCGTACGGGAGGAGAGAGAGGAGGACAGTTTCGTCAAAAAATTTATTACAAAATTACCTCATAGGAGGTAATCTGGATAACCATCCTTCTCTTTGGTAATCCAGATTACCTCCCATGAGATAATCTGGATTACCAACCCAAAAGCATATCAAACGTGATAATCTGGTGGGGCTCTTTTAAATTGACAGCAATCTAGATAGATTGCTCGCTACCAAATGCAACCTAAATGAGGAGCAAATGGAACAAAAAATAGCTACGTCAGTTACTTCTTAAAGACATTTGTCGGCGAAAGTATTGTTGTCTTGTTTTGCTCGCATCTCACGCATACTATGAAGCAAACCAAGCAGCTTTTTTTTGTGTGTGGGGGAGGGGAAGATGAAGCACTCATACATTGTGAGAATGAACATAGCCAAAATAGTCAAAAAAGAAGAATATTGCGAAATGCCTACAATACCTCAGCCATCTCATTCTATGTAACTCCTCTGGTATGCTCAGCTATAAAGAAAGCCATTCAGTCAGCCGCACTATCGGCCTCATGGTAGACATGCTTGATCTCAATCAAGAAGTAGCCTCAAACAAGGCGCCATATGTCGCTGAGAAGGGATTGAGTAGCTCTGACCCTCGACTGCTTCTGCAACCAGCTGATTACCATGGCTGAATCTCCCTCCATAAGTAGTCTCTCTGCACGCAATGACAGCCTCGCTAAGGATATACCGGCTTAGGCAGCCCATAGCTCTACTACTGGAACAGTGATATCGAGAAGGTGACATCTGCCAGCTGTCACAAGTCTAAAGTCAAAATCGCAGATCACAAATCCTACACCATCCCTGGGACCTCTCACACTGCCATTGAAGTTGACCTTAAAGAAAATTAAGGGTGAGGGCTCCCAAGAAATGAACACCACATGGGTTGCCGGCTGAGTGGCCAAAGAGTCCTAGGTGCCCCAAATAATCGAGATTAAACTAGTCTATAACACATGCATAACCTCTCTAGCTTGCACCATCGTTCTCTTTAAGATAAATTTCGTCGACTGCCAAGATGCCTCAAATGTTTCCCTATTCCTGACAAGCCAAATATAATATGCAATGTACGCTGCCCTAATCCCCATCCCTCTGGAGGAATCAGACTTTAAGCTCTGCCATAGCCCCTCCAGAAAGTCTTGTAGAGGCACTAGCCATCCGAGAGAGCCCCGCCAAAGTCCAAACATATCGAGCTTTGGGACAAAGAATAAATATGATCCACCATCTCCTCATCACTACACTCGCTCGGGCAAGACAGAGGAAAATCTATACCCCTAGCACGCAGCACTGTCTTGGTCGGAAGTTGGTGCCACGCCACCTTTCAAAAGAAGAAACAAACCCTCGGGTGGATATGGAGCCTCCAAATCCACACCCTATCCATCCTGCTGACTGTCTTCCCCCTGAATATCTTGAAGAGGTCTCTTGTCACAACCTTAATGTGCAAGCAAAGCCCCAGACTCTAACATCTAGACCACCGAAGATAGGAATAGTAGTGGCCAGCACCCTCTCTGCTAGAGTCGGCCCAAGAAGTTGGGATACCACATCAACACACCATCCTCCCCCTTGGCTGGTGGAGATCTGCTACCTGCATTGAGTTTGTCATCTCCATACTAATTAGGTTGGCCAACAGTCCTCTGACAAGTCAACAATCCAATGGTCACGAATAAAGTCAATGTCCCACCCATCCCCTACAATCTATGTAACATGGTCAAGAACCACCTCGGCCCACAAATAAATCTCCTTCCATATGGAGTCCCTCCAACCAGTTCAAGTATCAGCACTAGCAATCTAGGAGCCGTACCTAGCTCTCATCACCTTACTCCAAATGCAATCACATTGAACAAAATTTGACTGCATGCCGAGCAATCAGGACCTCACACCTTGCCACAAGGGACTGAATGCCTAGTTTTCCTCTCCAATCGACTGGCAGACTACATCGTATGCCAACAAGTGAACTCCACCACCACCTTGGTGAGATCCCTCCAGAAAGTGCCTGAACTACTACTCGATCTTTGTCATCACCACTTTCAGAATGATGGTGTTGGACATCATAGAAACCAAGATTGAGCTAAGTACCGATCTAACCAAAGTGACTCTGCCCATTATAGATAAGCATTTGGCCTGCCAACCTACCAGTCATGCTCGGATCACCGCCTCCATTCTGGAGCAATTTGCTCTCTGAGGTCTCTGTCCTGTAATGGGCACTCCCAGGTAATGATAAGCTTCTATCTACTTAGCTATCCCCAGCCGCTTCCTTATAGCCCGCCTCAATTGGATCTTAGTCTTTGGATTGAAGTATATGACTGACTTGAGCAAATTCACCTTCTGCCCAATAGCACTACAATATCTCTCCAGAATCCTCTTGAAGGAGTTAGCATTTTGGACAGACGTTCGACCCACCAGAAAGCAATTATTTGCAAACAAAAGGTGCGAGATCAATCTAGTTCTTGGGATAGGCACATAGGAGTTTAAGGCCTGCTATAGGATGGCTACTCGCAAGGCCCTAGATAGAGCATCAGCATAAAGAATAAAAAGGTACGAAGATAGAGAACAACCATGATGCAAGCCCACTGTAAACTAGAAGTAGTCCGTTGGGGTGCCATTAACTAATATGGCAAAGGAGGGTGACCCTACACAGCCCATGATCCATCTGATCCAGCATGGGTGGAAGCCAAAGCTCTCTAAAGTATAAGTGAGGAATTGCAACTCATCTAGTCGTACGCCCTCTCTATATCAAGCTTAATGGCCATGAGGCATTGTTGGGTTGGTTCTCTTTGGAGATCATGCCAAAACTCCTATGCAATTATCACATTGTCTGAGATACAGCGGTCTCCAACAAAGGCCCCTACTCATCACTAATCAACCAAGGAAGGATTGGCTTCAATCTCCCAGCCATGATCTTCTCACAAATCTTATGCAAAGTGATGCATGGGCTAATGGGTCTGAAGTGACTCAATTCCAAGGCATCCTATCTTTTAGGGATAAGAATAATAAACGTACGCTTCCACACTTTTGGAATCGATCCCGACATGAAGAAGAGCTGGATAGCCTCAACAATCTCCTCCCAAATAATTGCCCAATATCATCTAAAGAAGAGAGGTGGAAAGCCATTCAAGTCGGGAGCTATATCCTCTGCTATGGAGCACACTATCCTCTAAACCTCTTCCGCTAAGATCGAACATGTCAAAACATCATTCTCTTAGGTCGAGACCCTATCAGCCAGAAGAGGAATGGTATAGGACTTATCTCCACCTAGCCGGTCAGTCCATCACCCCTGGAAGAAGTGGAGAATCTTTTATTTGATCTCCTCCTCACCCTCTATCTAGGTTCTCATCCCATCTCGTAGCATCCTGATCCCATTTGTCTACCTCCAGATGACTGTGGATTAGTGGAAGAATCTGATGTTCCTATCTCCCTCTCTGATCTACTAAATTCTGGATTTTGTCTTTATAAAATCTCTTATTGGTGCAGCAATGAGTGATGCATAGTTAGTTTGCTCTGGAGCACCGCTAGATTCTCATCTACAAGCCCTCTCTCCTGGTCCTCTCTCCATTGGAGCTCAACTATGGCGGCCTCTATGTCCTCCAACCTCTTGAAATATCATCAACCTCCACTCGATTCCACTTTTGGAGCCTGCATCTCGTCAATTCGAGTTTACGAGTAACCCGATATATCATATGGCTCTGAATAGGCATCATCCAAACCTCCCTCACTCTATCCTAGGAGCATGAGTAGGAGAGCCAAACTTTCTCAAATTGGAAAGGACTCCTATAAGGGAGCCCAATATCTATAGAGATGAGCATCAGACTGTGATCCGATGCAATCCTGAGAAAATGGCAGACTTGATGGCTCAGGAACATCTAGATCCAGCTGCTATAGAGAAGGCCTTATCAACGCACTCCCAAACTCTCACTGTCCTCTGTCTATTGTTGCACCATGTGAACCTAGGCCCAAAGAACCCCAAATCCACTAGTCCATTATTTCGGATAAAATCTCAAAACTCCCTTGACAAATTATTATCAGTGAAGGATCTACCCCTGCTTCTCTTGAGCACGATCAATACAAGTAAAATCTCCTACCACTAGGGAGGGAACATCCTATTTAATAAATCTTGCCACTTCATTCTATATGATCCGTCTCTCCTTGTATTCAGTGCTGGCATGGATACTAGATAAAAGCCAAGTAGATTTATTACTTTCAGAATGACTACATGTTGGGTGTAGTTGTGGAATACATCAATATTGACAAGCCCCTCTCTCCAGATCACAATAATTCCGCAGCAAGCCTATGGGATTCAATAGCATAAACCCCAGATTACTGGGAGTCTGCATCTAACTCTAGTGAGGCCATTCCTTGAGAGCCGAGTCTCCAAGAGGAGGCATAAATCCAAATTGTGCTTGTGCATCAACTTTCTAAAGGTGGATGCGAATGAAAGCTTGTCCGCCTCTGGGTGTTCCATTTTAGGATCTTCATGAATACATCAGTGATGAATAATCTGGGCACCACTACCCTCTGTGAAGTTCTCCTAAGCTGCAGTAGATGCCTTTGGCTCAGTAGTCCCGGGATCTGGTTCTCCCTCCCTCAAGGCCATCTTCAGTTTGGCCACCATAGCAGCATTGCCCATAGGCACCTCAAGGCCTGGCCCACTGTCCCTTTTCCCCTCCTCCTTTTGTCCTATCATCCCCCTTCCATCAAATATTTGCAGCAACAGTGGCTAAAGGAGCGACGTCCCTAGCTCCTCCTTGCGCTCACACTCGAGCTGCCTCAATGCCTTCGACCATCTCATCGGAATCAATGGTGGTAGGATAGCCACACTCCATCTGGCAACGAGGCACTAAGCCATCCATACTCTCCGACCGACATGTGTGAAGAGGGACAATCGGAGATGAGGGAGGCACCTCCTCTCTTGGTCGGCAACTAACTCCCTCCCAGAGTTCTCCTTTCTCCGATTGGGCAAGCCCCGATGAGGACCATCCTTGGGTGTCCTAGCCACGGTTCCTTCTCAGAGCCGATCTGGGCGTGAGAACCATTTCTGGCCTAATCCACCATAAGCCCTAGGATCAATGGGCTCCCATCAAAGTGGCCCATCTGCTTGGTTGGGCTTCTAGCCCGCTTCAACTTAGCCAAGCCCACCTCACTCATGACTGAGTCCCGTGGACTCAGGCCACCACCATCCTAGCCTGGGCCTACATCCCACCACTGGGCCAAGATCCATCAGTACTTGGAATGGCTCACTGGCCCATTTTGAGTCAACTGAGCTTGCTCGCTCGAGTTCATCACTCGTCGAGCCCTTATCTGAAGACCAGCATCAAGCAACCTTCGTCAGCTTCTGCCACCCGTCCGAGTCAGGTGGTGAGTTGGCCAAATCTGAGATGCCCCTTGGTGAACTTGGCTGGGATGAAGATGAATTAGGGCCAATTGACTTGGGCCGCAACTCGATTTTCTTCTTCGACTTCAGTCCCACCTTCGGCACCCTCAGTTGCTAGATCCAGGTAGTTACAATCTAAGGTCCAAGTCATGGACGCCACCGATCGCCCGAGCAACATCATCAAGGTCATTTATTGGTGGCACCACCCTTTTTTCAACCATCATTGGCATCACCTTCGGCTCCATGCCCCAATCTCTCAACTCCATGAAATTTTTGGGCTGTATAGGGCGATCACTCCCTTTTGAGCTTGGCTCCGCTTGCGGAAAACAGCATGCCTCGTCGGAATGTCCCAACCGACCGCAGAAGTAGCAGACGGTGGAGATGTTCTCGAATACAAACGGTTGCCAAAAAGCACCCTTCAACCCCTTGATCAGGACACCGAGCTTCAATGGTTCATCGACGTCAATGGCTATCCAGATCCTAGCATACCCCATCTTCCGAAGTTGATCAGTAAAGTCGTCCATGGATAGCGGCTCCCTGGCCTTCGATGCAATGCCCAGGATCTTCTTTTGCTTCTAGTATTCAATGGATAGCCCCGAGAGTCTAAGCCATACCACCGTCCGACGAACTCTATTTGGCCTTGGCACGAAATCCCAATCTAAGGCTCCATAGCAAGAAGCTGGTCGGTGACAAACCACAAGCCTCCCCTAAGCGCTGCTTCACAATTGACCGCTGACCGAAAGTGGAGAAGGTAATGATCCTCTGCCACAGCAAAGATCTCTAAGTCATATTCGAGCTTACATTTCTCCTTCATTTAACGGCACTCACCGGTCGAGATTACTGACAAAGGCAGCGACGTTCTCCCACTTCCTCCGGCACACCACCATTTCATCCTCTGAAAATTCAAGGACTTTGGTGAAATAGCATTTGAGCCTCTCTACCTCTTCCTTGGTTATCCTGTGCGACGTCCATATTAGTTGTCTTGACTTTCCTGCACCACCTTCACCCACGACCAACCTCCTCCTCTAGATTCAACGGACGACTAGCTACCCTTGCCACTACTTCGAGCCTTCCTCTCCATCCCCAAAAATGCCCACAAGCTATTCAATGAAATGCTTCACAGGGTACACGAAAATCAAGATACAACCTCCACAACCGCTTGCGAGCAAATAGCCAAGTAGCTCTTGAAGTAAGCTCTTCACGAAGCACTATTCAGGTGGATGGCCTTTGTCTATGTCCTCCCGTTGCCCTTTTTCTTTTTTTGGCCCCGGCCATACACAATCCGGAAGAAGGGTATGGACTGTGTATGGTGCACTTGCACCTGGTGCATCAAATAATTTCTCCTCGGAGTGGGGCTCTAGCGAGGGCCGTCGTCAGATATTCGTCGGCAGTGGCCCAGCGGGTCCCAGGAAGTGAACCAGCTCAAATCTCGAAGCATATGCACGGTGGATAGCGCACGATCGGGAATTGGTGAAATACAAGGCGGTAGCATGATCGGGAATTGGTGAAATACAAGGCGGTAGCATGGCGTGATATCCACCGTGGGATTTGACGTGGTCCAATTGCACTGCAATACGTAGACCACTCCGAGGCCAGAATAAGATCTGCGTCAAAATCATGTCAAACTTCCGATTAGCAGCCCATGCCATCTAACTTAATGGTTCAGAGATTTATATTTCAATAAGGAGACAATTGTATGGTTTCGATACGCCCAACCCACAACAACAACAACAAACAAAAAAGGACAGACGAATCAAATTAAATTATTCCAAGATCTAACCACATAGCCTGATAAATTCCTTACCATCTAGGACAGTACAAGGCGTAGCGAATATGGATGATGCTACTTAGGCCCGAATATGGATGATGCTACTTAGGCCGGATAAAGCCATGGGACTAAATACATGGAAGGAGGGACCTTCCCGTGATAGTCAAGTAAATATTTATTGCAACTGTGATATCACATCATCATTTTAACAAATCAATTAAATGGTGAAGTACAAATAGTGAAGTACAAAAAATCATATGTGAAGATATTATTCACAAAAATCGATGAAATACATAACAATCGATGAAATATTTACTCGTAATAGTCTATGGTTTCGCTACTATGGTACCCATAGACATCATCCACCAAAAAGAGCTTTTTTAGTGCCAATAATTCACATAGACAACAGGCCAACATTCTATTACCATGGAACAAATGCAAGGTTTCACTTTCCATTATCAACAATGTAAACTTGCACACTTCTCAACCCGTCGTCATGAATATACATATGATCGTAATGGGTATTTACTGTAGGCAATAATCAGAAAAAAGAAAGAAATTCCATGATCACACCAGCATACAGATAGATTGGGGGTAGCTGTTCTTGCTTTTCACCTGGACGCCAATGACCAAAAGTTTAGGAGAAACGATGGGGAGAGTGCAAACCAGCTCATGAAGGCCATGGCTGTAGCAGTTTCAAAGCTTGTGCAGGGGTTATCTGAACAGATGTTGAGATCATTGCCAATCAGAACTGTGATGCCCGCAGATGCACAAGCCGCTGCAAATGTAAGTGTGTATGTGATCTGCAGTAGAAATTAGATATCATCACATTAACTGACCAAGATGATTCAGCACTAAAATGTCAAGACACCATAAAATTTTTTTGGGCCTTGATTGATCTAGAATCCGTACACATTAGATGCATGCGCACATTCTAATGGAATAATATATTTATAAGATAAATAACTGCTTCTCCTAAGAGTGATATTCTAATTTCTTATGCATTATTATTTTTATACACAGATTTTTCACATCCATCTTCACATGTGAGAGAAGACCAATGATCTAATGTCCGATATATAAATCAAAACTTTCGAGCATTTTAAATAAACTTCGAGGACAAATTCTTGAACTATGTTGAATGTCCTCAATTTATTTGACTATTGTTCTTACCGCATCTCCAATGGTAAACAAACAGACAGCTCGGGAATTCCGCAAGCAGCGTTTTACTAGAAGAGCATAGATATCCAGGAAGGCTAGTGAAAGACTCCACAAGCTTTGTAAGATGACTGCTGCTACCAGATAGCTGCAGAACACAGCAAGGAATAGTCAAATCTTTTGTTACTAGATGCAGTTGCTAAGAATTTTGCACAAGATAGTAAAACATTAAGCATCTCTCATCCACGCCATCTATCTTGAAGGCAGCGTCATATAAAATACTAATCGGACAAACTCCACCATAACCTCTGTAAATACAGGATATGAAATTCTAATCACTTGGCAACCGCCAAATTTCCAGATTTTGCACAGTCATGAAGGACATAAGAAAGCAACAGTTCTTGCCAAGCAGCAGTTATAGTAAAAAATTCGTGGACAATATTAGGGGTTTAAACTTGAAAGCATTCAATTAGGTGGAAATTATGTTTCCCACAATATAATCAATGAAGAAGCAACCACAAAGCTTGAAATTGTGAAGCACGAATAGCATAGATGGCAGGAACTTTAAGGCCTGTTGACAACATTCAACTTAGCGGAAACAACATGGGATGGGAAAACCACCAAGTTCCAATAATCTAAGTTTTGACTTCTTATAATTCTGCAGGGCTTTGTGTTTTTGTTAACATCAAACCATCAATTACATGCTTGTTGATTTGGAACATGGATTAGATATTCTTCCCTTCCATTCAGTGTTGTAAAGAAAACTGTATGTTACTTTATATGATGCTTATTTTGTTACTCAGATGTCATGTTAATATTTAATTCCTTTTATCCTTCAACATGGACCATTAAAGATACATGACTTAATCTAATTGTGAATTTGCACTTTTATGCAGTATACACTTTAATTTTCAGAATGTGGATCTGAATGTCAATTGCAACTAGTGGGGTTTGGACTCAAACAGGAGATGAAAACTTGTGCCAGCATACAGTCATCATTTGCCACTGCTGAAGACCAAAACACAGCTTTTGCTGCCACATTCAGCTGTTGTTGGCTGATATGATCACCATTTGATGTAAGATCCTTTCTGCCATTGAATACCAAGATAAAATCAAGTTTTGAAAGAGTATTCTCCCTCAAGTTGCTTCTAGTTCTTGGTCTCTATTTTGACTCAATCACAAAAGTTTCTGGACAACGAGCCACCTATCCTCAGTTTAGCATTGTGCCACCATTATCCATGCTAGTGTAGTTGCTGCAATCTGACACCACTCTCCCTAATGTCAGAGCTGCAGTTCTTCATAATGCTACTCTAACACAGTAATAGCTGCTGCTATGAGTTTCACTATCCTGGTGGTCTTAGATGACTAAAGCTGCTTTAGATTTTACTATTATGATGGTCAAAGATGACTAAAAATACAACCTTGTCAGAGTCAGAGATGTTAGTCAAAGCACAAGGTACGGATACTTCAAGGAGAAATATCCATTCTTTGAGATGTTAAAGCCTGGAAAAGCAGACATATATACTATCTTATAGGTCTATTGTGCAAAGACTAGCCAATTTGCTGTGAATTGGATGAGTGTAGAGATGAAAAAAGAACTAAAGTTACATGAATTAAAATTAGGCCCCGAACTCTGCTTAAGGACTGCTCCCAGATGTAGAATATGATCGATTACAGCAACTAGGTGCATCAGGCAAGATGAAGTACCCATTGTCTATAAGATAAATTATTCTTAACCAACCACCAAATTGATACTCCAAATTTGCGTATAACCGCTACAACATAAGTACTCTGATTCCTGACTCATTTAGAAATAGAAATATAGCAAATCCCCTCCCCAATGTCTTCATGTTCTTGTGCTGGTTCCCTCCTCCTGTAGGCTTCAAAGCCCATCTTTCAGCACTCCAGCATTTTTCACATCACTACCCTCTATCAAACCCCAAAAGTAGTAACTCAAATTTCATCGACTGTCCTCTGCAATGCTTAATTCTTAATTCTAATTCTAATCTAATTTCATCAATTAACATTGTATTATATGCTAATAGCGTACATCATGGCATTTCATAAATGTGTTAAATTAGCTCATCTAAAAAGAATTTGGAACATATACATGCTTTTGGCTTAATCGGCTAATATACACTATTATTGAAAACTTAGCTTTTTATCATTGTGTACCCTTACCACATCACCGTACTTCATGCATGCTAGTGATGATATCTACAATGCAACTTAAGTATTCCTTTCCTTAAAATCCTCGAACTGGGAACCTGCTAGTCTTAGAACAGCCACTTCTAGCACACATCATTGCCCCTTTCTATATGTCTTGAAGAATCAAAATGTGTCGCTTATGCCCTAAGACCCACTGATGATTCATCATGTTTCACCAATTTTTGAACATATAGATTTTTGTATTTAACTAAATGTTCTTTTCAGAAGAACCACGATGGCTGACTATTCAGCAAAAAGCTATTGTAGCTATTTGCTCAATCTATTCACTAAGTTAATGATGTGGCCCATTAGTTAAATTGCATGAAAAAGACAGCCATCGCTATTTCATAGGACCTCCTATATTTTCATTAAAGGGCACCATGGTGCAAATAAAATTTCGCCATTTGTCATTTCTTTGTTTCAAATCTCACTGAATAAGCTATGGACCAAACCCAACAACTTTCTTTTTCTCGTGATTTTCTATTTATTGATTGTGATATTCTTTAGTCCTAAAGCTTCACTCTTTAGCGTCTATATTGTTGCTACATGCATTATAGCCATCCATATTGAATTGCATGCAAGTTTCCATGCTGATTACAACTTTTCTACTCTGTACCCCTAATACAGTTGCCATTAAACTGAATTTGATAAAAAAATCCCACTATTTCTTGGTGTTAAAATGCTATTGATGCCCAGCTTTCTCCAAATACCAGCAGGCGATCTTAACCCACAGTGTTCTGTATCCTCCTTATTAAATTCCCAGGCTCCCAGGTTTTTAATATTTTGCACAAGTTAGCTTTTGAACCAACCCTCATTTGTTTCCTATTTTTAAGTGATATTGCTTTCTTGCTTCTCAATGATGATGGGGTCATAATTTACAAATCTTTTATTCTCGGTATGCATAATTATATAAGATAACAAGGTATATATGATACTTTCTCGTGGATATTTCAATTACTTAAAAATCTTGAACTTTTTGGAGGTTTTCATTTTGATCCTAAACTTCAATTTGTTGCAATTAGGTCATCAAATTTTTAGAATCTTGCAATTTCTCCTTAGCTACTACTTCTGTCTAACAGCTATGATGGAAATGGTCATGCACTGTCACGTGACATATAGTGAAAATTGATATTGCATGAAATAGCTGATGTGGAACCTTTGTAAACTCTTTCTTCCTCCTTTTCCACTTCTAATTAGGAATTTTATTTTCCACTTCATCCTTTCCTCTTTACCGGTACCTCCTCTAAAATCCCACCACCTCCTATACCATTATCGGTACCTCTACCTCCCTAAACATCTAGAAGAGGAGATACAAAGGGTACAAATTTTGGAGAAGATAGTATTGGATCAAAATGAAGAAAAATGGAAAATGGGAACCCTAGCTAGAAGAGGAAAAAAGGGAAGAAAGAGTAAACCCTAGCTAGAAGAGGAAAAAAGGGAAGAAAGAGTAAACCCTAGCTAGAAGAGAAGGAAAGAGGAAAGAAGGAATTTAAATCCTAGCTATAAGAGGATGAAAACGAAGAAGAAGGAGCTTAGAATTCCACATCAGCTAATTTCATGCCATATCAGCTTCCACTAAGTGTCATGTGATGGCATGTGACCATTTCAATGATCTGATTGCAACGAATTGAAGTTTAAAATAAAAACAAAAATCCTCAAAAAATTTAAGATTTTTAAAGTAATTAAGCCTAAACCTTATTGGAATATTGCAATGGTTGGACTTGAAAATTCAATAAAAAATATCCTAGAAACCCCAGATTAAATTGTTTCTGATATCCCAAAAGCATATACAGAATTGGTAGGTCAGAAAGAATTTGCCAGCTGACCAGACAACCTGCAGGGTAAAATCATCGTGATGTGAGAAAGAAATACCTCAAACGTATCAAAAGCACACCAACAGCTGAGTAATAGGCGATAACAATGATGCTACACAATTGTTTGATCTTACAATGGTTAAAAGCCACCCCCCACCCCTGCGCGCGCACACCACCACAACCCCCAACACCCCCCCCCGCGCACCCCCCCCCCCCGCCGCGCCAACACCCCTCCTCTTCTCTCTATCTGACGTAAGTAATCTGCCATGCCATAGAGACTCGTAGAAGCCACTACATTTGAAATGATGTTAAATCAGCAAGCATCTCTATGCTACATGAGATATCACGTTGGCCACGGGAGGACAAGTCAAAACATAATTGCAAGAGAATGCTCACAAAAATATGCATCTATTTTTCCGATTAAAGAGCAAAATCAGGAGTGGAGAAATGATCCGAATGTAATGTTCTGGAATTTTACCAGAAGGCGGTGACGGAGGTGAAATCGCTGGTTGACGCCATGACGGAGAGAGCAGCGGCCGCGAATATGAATTGGCAGAGGCGCAGGGCAAGGCCTCCGGGTGTCCCGGGCATGCCCTGGATGTCCTTCATCCTCACCCTTGGTGGATTCTCAGCGGCATCAGTGAGAGGGGAGCCTCCACCGGATGCACCGCCGGCCGACTAACGAACATCTCTCCTCCTCCTCTTCCTCCTCCTACTGGGCCAACCTCCAGACCATAGAAGATAGAAACACGGCGCCTGTCACAGCGAACAGAGACCCGCCACCGTATAGTAAAGCTAGACCCCCTGCTCCTCGTGCTCCGATCGGATCTATCAGCCTTCCGATGCCTCGTCGGATGGATGGATTCGGTAGCAGAAAGCCCCGAACCGGACGGCGATTCAGAGCTTCGATGAGGATCGTAAAGGCCGGCTCGAAGCCCTAATTATTAATTCTTTCCGTTCTTTCTTTCTTTCTTTC
>KE504875.1:706483-716695 GCA_000441515.1 Elaeis oleifera | reverse complement strand
CCAAGCTTGCCTGTAAGGAAGATGAATGCCAAAATCTTTTTAAATATCCTTCTTGATATCAATTGGTCTATACAATGGTCTGTCTCTAACTTTCTGAAGCACTATATCTGCAACCCATATTTTCGATGCCTTTGGATGTCCGGCCCTCCCGACGCCACTACCGCAAGTATGCATGTTATTGAATGTTTTGATTTTGAAAGTCTCCTACTGCCCAACCCTTGATGCATGCAGTCACCATGGATAACTTTTATCGATGCATTTGACAGTAACTCTTAGTTTATCATTCTTGATGAATTGATAATCTTTGTTATGGGTGATTGAATAATTTTTTAGTGCCTCCTTAAAATGAGTTGCATCTTTAAATAACTGACCAATGCCTGTTATGGCATTCTTCCATGATCTAACTAATTGAAGGTCGGATGTAGATGTAGAACCTTGACATGAAGCTGTGATCGTGAGAGTCATACTCCCAACATCTTGTGGATCAAGTATGCTGTCAAAAATATGAAATAATTACTGTGGACAATGAAACTTGGATGAATCAATTAATAATGAAAAGTTTAAAAATTTTTTTACCCCGACTCAATTAGACGAGTTGATTCTGATCTATTATTAAGGTTGGTCTCCACATTGATCTTTATTGACGGAGACTTCAGTGCCATGTGAAAATCATGCGTTGGACATCCTCATCATTCTTGAGTTTAAACATAGAGTTTTCTAGGATGGAAAGCTGATATTTCAGTATCAGAATATCTTTATCTATACCCCACCTACTGCATATTTCATCTATAATTTCATCAAATGTGCTCTCTCGGTTCACCCTCAATATGTTCCCTTCTTGTCCGTATTTTGCCACCGCCATATGATAATCCATCTACAATTACTTACTTTATGAGTAATGTGTAGTATAACAAATTGATAACAAAATCTAAAATAGATATCAATAATCCATCTACATATCAAGCTATTAAATAACATAATAAATAAATGCTTAAGAATATATTTAATTATTTACTTATATAATAATAAAAAATATTATAAATAAAAAAGAAAGATCATAACCTTTCTTTGGTTTAAAGATGAGTGGCAGTATTTTGGAACCAGCAAAATAGGGATAAAGATAGATCACCTGAGATTGTGCCACGAATCCAAAGAATCATAGGAACGACGGAGAGGTCGGAGAAAAAAGAAGAAAAACAGGAAGGAGAAGAGAGAAAAAATAGAGGGTATAAAAGAGATATTACCACCTTCATTGCTGGTAGAGATGGAGTGAAAAGGTTCAGCGTCAAGTGCCACTGCTGAGGGCGGCGGCGGTGGCGGCGGATGTGGCGTTAAGAAAGGATTCCACTTGAGAGAGTTAGAGGGGCGGCATTTGCAAATAATCCAAAAATCCATCACTAAGTAAGTTTCTACAGGGTTAATCTTTCCCTCCAAAACTGTCAAGGCCATTTCGATCATTTGAATGGGCTTAAAAGATAGCAGATGGCAACGGTAGATGGTAGGGATCCAAAAATAAATCATTAGCAGTTCAGGGATATTTTAGTCTAACTAAAAACTTGAGGGACTTAAAAATAATTTCGAGTCAAATTAGGGATTGATAGACAATTTTCCTAATCAAAAACTATGCTCAATTGACCACAACTCATTTGACTTATTCCATAGTTCATCTCAGCCATAATATCTTCCTATCAATTTGGTTTGTTTCTCCATAGTGCTTATTATAGGGGTGGCAATCGGATCAGGTCGGATCATAAACGGATCAGGTCAATACGGATCGGATCAAAAAATCATCAATCCAAATCCGACCTATTTATTAAACGGATCTAAAATTCAAACCTGAACTCGATCTATTTATTAAACAGGTAACCCGATCCAATCCATTTAACTCATTTATTAAATAGATCAAATTAGGTTAAACAGATTAAACAGGTTAAACATGTTGGGTTAAATAGGTCAGAAATAGGTTAAATAGGTTAAACAAATTTTAAATGGATTAAACAGGTTAAACAGGTCAGGTTAAATGAGTCAGAAATAGATTAAACAGGTTAAACAGGTTAAATGGGTTATCTGACTCAACCTAATCTGAATATTAAATAGGTAAAATGAGTTAAATGGATCAGATATCTAAAATCCAAATCTGATCCAATTATTAAACGGGTTAAACGGATCGATCCATTTATGATCCAAATCCGTTTAGCCTAAACCCAAACCTATTTATAGCAGGTCGAATACGAGTCAGGTTGGCGGGTCGGGTCATATTTTGCCAGCCCTAGCTTATTACTTCATCCTTAATTCTCATTAAGATATTCATTGGAAGCCCTATTGCACCTATTATGTTCTAATTTTCTAACCAAACTAACCTTACCACATCACTGAACAGGTGGGTGCCTCTCAGATGCCATCTTGAGAAGGATGTAGTGTATACGATAATATATATCATGAATATTATATATATCATACTAATATAATATAATATATATTAATGATGTATTAATATATCTGTTGTAGGGGGTCATACCACCTCAGTTGATGTCCTCGGGACTCAGACTCAAAAATTCTCGGATTGATAAGAATACCAATGTAAGGCTCGACTGTGGAGCTCATCATAAGTTTGACCTCATCATCATCTGGACATGTGATAGCAGATGATTATCTAAGTTAAATGTTCTTTCAGGTTACATCGGCCCATTACCGACCGACCTCTCTAGTATTATCTACTAATCGGTTTAATCCAGAACTACTAAATATTTACCAATGTCAGCTATCTCACATCGATTTTTTACCAATGTGCCATCATATCTATGGATGGTTATTTGACAACTGCCATCCAACTCAGCTGTAACTGTCTTTTAGTTGTATCCTAGCTCATTTGCCATGTGGATAATTTACCACGATCTCATACACAACTGGCAGATACAGCTAAGTATGATCTCACTTCTAGATATACTATAGCTCACTTACAACTAGCTTTAACCATCTAACAAACTCCTCTAATGGCCTAACAAACACTGTAATGGCCTCTCAGCCCTTCTATAAATAGAGGGTTAGGGATCCTCCAACGGTAAGTTTTAAGCTCAAACTAGAGTATGACTTTGTCAATAAAAATTTTGTCAGTTCTTGAATAAAGACTCTAGTTCCTACCAAGTCCAATCTTTCTAGTTCTACATAAATCTTTTTCTTACTCTACTACTCTTTTCCACCACTTGTTCTCAGGCTCAAGACTGATTTAAGCATTGGATGGTCAAGAACCAGAGGATCTTCATCAATTTTAACTTATTTTGTAGATTTTTTAAAGGTGTTTCAGATCGGACTACTAGCAACCTTCAGCTCAGCTTCGTCCGATCTGCACAGTCTCAGATTTTGAGCTTTGCAGCAACAGATTGGCACTAGAAAAAAATTTTGACTAATTTTCTTATAAAATGATGGTTAGAGCACGAGTACCAAACAATTCTTAGCATCTTTATCCTCTACGGATATTCTGCCAGAAGCTTTCCAGCAACCACCAATTACTGTTGATCTTTAACAATTTAGCTTGCTTATTCAGTAGGTTCAAGTCCTGATAGTAATTGTTCAACATCTTCAAAAGAATGAGGAGCAACAACAAAAAGAAGTTACCCCTCTAAAAGTTATTTTTCAACACAGCCATCAACCAGTCTATCAAGATGAATACCACATTGATGATGAGGCTGAGGGTGAATCTGCTTCAAATAATATAAAAGTTCAGAAAAGGGATGATCTGGAGCACAAGATTCAAGATCTTAAGAAGTGCCTGATGGAGATTCAGGTAGGAGGTCAATCTCAAATAAAATAACTTAATTTTAATCTCCCTTCTCTCAAGAAATCTTGAGCGAGCTAGTCTCAAATCGATTTGAGATGTCTGTCATTGAATCGTTCAATGGCTCCACTGATCCAATGGATCATATTGAGGGCTACAGAGCTCTGATGGTATTGCAAGGAGCCTTTGATGCCCTATTGTGTATCGCCTTTCCTGCCACCTCAAAAAAGTAGTGAGGGTATGGTTTTCTAGACTTCTACAAGGGTCCATTTCTTCTTTTGAGCAACTTAGGAGACTGTTCGTTATCTACTTTAGTAACAACCGATCTCATTTGAGATATATGGATAATCTGTTCTCTATCAAGTAATAGGAGGGAAAAGACCTTCGAAAGTATGTGGCTCGTTTTAATACAGCCACTTTTGAAATAAAGAATTTCAATGAGGCTGTTGCCATATATACCTTAAAGCAAGGGCTCCGAAGCAATCACTTGGTATTTTTTTTAAATAAAATTTTTTTGAATATCTATAATGAAATGCTTGATTGTGTCCGGAAGTATGCTCTAGCTGAAGAAGAAGAAGTCATTATTAAACAGGCCAAAAACTATAAAAATGAGAAGAAATGGTTGAGAGAGGATAATAGAACTCAACAAAATAAAGGCTCTGACTGACCTCAAAAAAATTCGAGGTCAAAAAACCCACCTCTGTGTTTTGATTCCTACACTCCTTTGTCTGCCCCTCGAGCATAGATCCTTATGAAAATTGAAGGAGAGGGATATCTCCAAAAGCTTGATCCTATGAGGGCTCCACCAGCAAAAATAGAATAAAAAAAAATACTACCATTTTGACTGGGACCATGGCCATGATATTGAAGAATGTAAATAATTTTGGGATGAAATAGAGACCCTAGTGTGTTGAGGCTACATCGATAAATTTGTGAGGCCAACAAAAGCTATAGAATATCGGCCTCAAATAGAAGATGACTCTAAAAACCACAATCGACCAACAGCTAGGGTCATCAATATGATATTTGGCTTTCCGCCGTAGACTGATGATCCATCCTCTAAGAGACAGAAGACTGAAAATATTATTTCTTTTTTTGAAGACGATGTAAAGGGGATTCAAACCCCTCATATGATGCTGTTGTCATTTCCACTGTTAGATGAATGACCTGAAAAGTCAATTGTTAGCTGACACATTATATTTTTCTAGGATATATTTTTATACTCGATTTATTAAAATTAATAAATAGATATTTTTATTATCCATTCATGTGTAATGTATCTATGAATCATCCAAAGAGTTAATGGACAATGATACATATTCTCAAAAGTTGAGAATTTGAGACATGTGTCATTATAGATTAACTCCTGAATTGCTCCCGATCATTGAATCATCACGAAATGATGATTGATCCATCAAGATTGGTGCACAGATCACTTTCCTTATGGGTAGACAAGTCTCAAGTCTACAACGTAAGAACACTGAAGTGAGAGTGCAAGTGATTGTTAGAGAACAACGATACTGAGCATGATTAAGAATGAGAAGTCACTTGGATGTCTACTCACTCGTCAATGACTATCTCGATGCTATAGTTGTGTGAGTAGTTTTTTGACCTACAGTATCTTGGCTACTTATAGTAGGTTTCTGTAATTTGACAACATATAAACATGGTCTCTCACCATTCAAAATCTTACGGTATTTGTTAGCTACAGTAGGTTCACTGTAGGAGTAGGATGTACACTTATAGGGGATCTATCAGTCTTAGTAGTTGAGGAGTAGTCCTATGCGATTTAAGAGGTTAAGTTTTAAGTCTGTGGTCACAGCAGCATGATAATGAAAAGGAGTTTCTATGGGATTCACGATTGAACTCAAACTAATTAAGTCTAGCATATGACAGATGCTTAGAATTTGATGAGTTTTAATGATCTGCATCTTATCAGGACTCTCAATAGAAGAACTGAATCATACGGTAACTACATCTAGAGATTCTCTTTTAGTTCTGTTGGGTTGCCACTACATATTGTTAGATGTTACTAGTGGATTATGGGATCCACGAGCATCATTCTGGATGGATGATCCTTGATAGGTGTGAGTTGAAATTATTTCAATCAATTGAAAAGAGTTTCAATAATAATATGATGGAGATCATAGTATATCTCACTATCAAACATAATTGAACCTATAGGATCAGATATTAAAAATTTAATCTTGGATTCACCAATTGGGCTTATGAAGTTCTAATTAAATTAAGATTTAGTGAAATCCTATTGGATTTAGGAGAATCATGCTAGCACATGGTTAAACCTAATTCTTCTTTAGACTAGATTTCTTATTGGATAAGGATTAGATCAAGTCAATCAATAGCCTTGAACCTAACCTAATTCTATTTGGATTTGGGTTTATGGGGCACCACATTGGGCGCCCCATATGGGTTGGATCAAGCCAAATGTTGGTGCCTTTTCTCCTTATTTTCTTTCTAGAAATTTCCTCTTTTAGCATGGATTAAAGGGAAGGATGAGTAGGGTGCACGCTGCCTCTAGATGAGATCCAGAGGAGGTGCATGCCTCCTTTTCTCTTGGAAAGTCTAGGGGCTCACGCCCCCTGAAATTTGCATGGAGAAAGAGAGGGGTGCACGCCCCTCTCTATTTGAGCATAGAGAGAATAGAGAGAGGGCGTGTGCCCCTCTCTTGCATGTGTGAGAAGATTAAGAGGGACGCCAAAGGTAAAGAAAAAATTATCTGATCATATCGGATGCCAGGAAGAAATTGAATAGATTAGCTATTAAATTTTAATTAAATTTCATAATATTTATGAAATCTTATCTTGATTCATAGCAGAAGACTTAATCAAAATTGAAGAATTTCTGAAGGTTGTTGTTTCGTGAGATCCGGATATCCAGATCCTCTACTTCGCTCGCACGCTAACCAATATAAGAGAGAGGGATGAAGCTCTTCTTCAGAAGGGGAGGAGAGAAAATCTTGAGATCTGATCTCTATACTTGAGAATAGCCCACACACCACCACATCAAGGGGAGGGAGGATGCCCAAGAGGAGATGATGCCTAAGGGAATCACACACCCAAGAAGAAGACACCTACTCCAAACCTCCATGCCAAGATCAATGCTTGATTGATTATTCTCTTCTCCACACCCTCCTTAAATAGATAAGAGTTTTTAGATCAAATCAAATACCTTCATGGGTTAGAAATAGAATCCTCCAAGTTTGAATTAAATCCAAACTCCCTAAACCATAAGATTTTCTAATGGAAGTAGGAGAGGCGTCAACTTGTGTCTCCCTTCACCATATCGCATGCCCAAGGGAGGGGCTATTTCCAGCGCCCTGTCCTCCATCTTGGTCAGCCATATGGATGAAAGAATGTATGAAAAATATGACTAAGTGCATCAAATTTAATTTGATTCAGATTTGGATTCAATTCAAATCCAATTCGAATCTGATTCGAACCAAATTCGAAAAGACTGCTAATCCTAATCTAATTAGGATTTAGATTCAAGTCTAATTTGGATAATTAATCCAATTTAGTCTCAATAAAATCAAGCTCAATTAAATTAGATTTGATTTAAAATAATTAGAACTTAAATCCAAATTCTCATAATTTTTCGAATCATAGATTTGTTCAAATTCATCCCTGGAATCAAACCTGCGACTTATATACAGTGCTAGCTGCACATAGTCAGTATTTAAATCTATATGATCCATAACTTAATTTTAATTAAGTAAATCTATATGTTCAATCAAGTCTCATACTTTTAAATTGAATATATAAATATCCGATTAATTCTTTCCTATGTTGTTTGATTTTGTGCGTGACTCCATAGGTTCGAAAACTAAGCTGGTAGCATAGGAACCACTTTCTATACTAATCGAAGTGACCATCTAGCAATAATATCTAATGTCTGAATAGGTCGAATAATTATAAAGTAATATTCAAGAATCTCGACATATGATTACCATATAATTCATCCCTTTGATCCTAATGCTCAAGGTAATCTAGGATTTAACTATCAACCCTGGAATAGTCATCAACATTGTATTTAATTTTTTTAAATCCTATGATACATCACAAGAATTATCCTGACTAAAGTTTACTAGATTGAAACATAATGATGCATTAACTCCTATAATCCGGAGGGGTCAATCCCATCTTGACTCACATACCGACTTCACAAGTACTTGACTATACTCAGTAGTCTTCCATCACTGTATTAAAAATACAGATAGTTTGCATCAAAGCACAGTGAGTTACTTACAAGTCACTATGGTGATCTCAGATCGGAGGGACACTTATGTCCATATCCTTCATGAGCTGCCCTTGACAGTAGAGCGCTCCGCAGGTGAGTCACTGTTCAGTGACGATATACTCCTACATCTCATTTGTATATCATATTAGTATCTCTACACTTCTTGGTTAAGAGGATAACTAATCCATATAGCATACAATGATCTATACTCGATAAACATTATTGTTCTTATTAATAACATATCATTTGGTCATGAACAAGTTTAAGAACTATTCGATAAATTCTTCTTTATCGATTATATTATAGTTCTAAGGATTTTATCATAACACAAGAGTTCAAAGAAAGATATACTTTTATGATGAACTTATCAAAAATAATTTTATTCATTAATAATTTATATACATATTACAAAGAGCTCAATTATCTACAGATAGATAATTGACTTTAGCACATATTTTCTAACAACTTTCACTTGGACTAAAGTCAATTAGGACTGTATCTAATATCCATCTTCATTTATGGTCATCGAATTCTTTGATTCTGAGAGCTTTAGTAAGGAGGTCGGTCAAGTTTTCTTCTATCAATCTTCAGTAGCTCAACGTTACCTCGATCGACGATCTCACCGATCAGGTGATAGCGATGTAGAATATGTTTGGTTCTTCGATGGGACTTGGGTTCCTTGGCTTGAGCGATGACACCAATGCAGTCATTATATAGTAAAACTAGACCTTTAACAGAGAGCACCACTCCAAGTTCATAGATGAACTTTCTCAACCAAACAACTTGCTTTGCAGCATCGGATGCTGTAATATATTCAGCTTCGTATACCGAATCAGCTACTGTGTACTACTTGAAACTCTTCCAGCAGATCGCTCCATCATATAAAGTAAAATATAGTTACATATATTTTTACTTTCATCATGATCAAACTAAAAATTAAAATCAGTATATTCCATAAGTTTAAAGTCTGTATCTTCATAGATTAACCATCGATCCTTAGTATTTCTCAAATACTTAAAGATTGTCTTCACAACCTTTCAATGGTTCTCATCTGGATCAGACTGATACCTACTCACTACTCTTAGTGAGTAGGTCACATCCGATCTTGTACATGTCATAGGGTATATGATAGATCCCATTATCAAGACGTATAAGATTCTACTCATACGTTCTCTCTCTTGAAGAGTTGTCAGACAATCTTCTTTGGAGAGAGTAATTTTTTGACCTATCAGTAGATAGTCCTTCTTAAAATTTTCATATGAACTGTTTCAACACAGTATCGATGTACTTGGATTGAGACAATCCAAGTAACATTTTAGATCTATCTTTATAGATCTTCATCTCTAGGTTGTAGGATGCTTCTCTTAAATCCTTCATAGAGAATTATGATGATAGCCATAGCTTTACACTTTATAAAGCAAGGATGTCATTTCTTATTAAGAGTATATCATTTATATACAATACAAAGAAGATGACTATAGAACCATTTGTTAGATTTGTGCCCTAGAAGTCAATTGTTGGCTGACACATTATGTAATTTTAGGATCTAAACTTGTACTTGTAATCTTTTATTATCAATAAAGAGTTTTTCATTCAAATCATGTTTATGTGTCCATGATTTATCTTAAAAATTAATAAAATAATTTTATATATTCTTAAAGCGTTAAGAATTTGAGACATACATTAATTAGTGGTTAATTTCTAAATACTCCTGATCAAAAGATCATCACGGTGGACAGTGATCAATTTATTTGAGATCGATGCATGATTCACCTCCCTTGTGGGCAGATGAGTCTCGAATTTATGGTGTAGAGATACTGGGATGAAAGTACGGATGGTTGTTAGAGAACAACTTGCACTGAGCATGACCAACACAAAAATCATATGGATGTCTATTCACTTGTCAATGGTTTTTCCGATGCTGTAGTGATGTGAGTGATCCTTTGACCTGCGGTGCCATTGGCTATTTGTAGCGAGGCTACTAGGTTTGACTGTATATTCTCTTGGTCCTTAGCCATTCGGATCTTTGCTGTGTATGTTGGCTTTAGTAGGTTCAGGTTCACTGTTTGAAGTAGGATGCACCTAGATGGAATCTGTCGACCTTGATAGAAAAGGAGAAGTCCTATGTGATTTGCGAGACTGAGTTCAGAAAGTCTTGACTAAAGCAAATGTGAATACTG